>PVJO010025653.1:0-22397 GCA_004026905.1 Hystrix cristata
CTGCTCACCCCACTGTCACCTGCTGCATGGTCTGTGTAATGGGAACTACTAACTTTACTTTTTGTAAACTGACTCATAGACTGGAAGAAGACAGCCTGCACATTCCCTCCTCCTAAACTCCAAAAAGGCAGCAAGCCAAAGAAGCTGATATTTATGTAATGCAACATCCCTCCCATTAGACTTAAGTCCAAAGAGGACATGCTCCTAGCCTCTTAGCTCTCATCCAGGTCTTTTCATTCTGCTCTGGCCATCCTCCGGTGTATGAAAAGTTTCGCATATCACTTATTTATCCTGTATCTTTTCGTCTTAGACGAATAAAAAGGCACAGACATAAAGAGTATACTCTATACAGCAGAACAGCTCTTTGAACTGTCAGCCAGGCTAACCACTGATATATCGATAAAGAAATTTAGGAAATCCTTTTCCAAGCTCATTTGCCTGCTTAAAAGCCTAGTATATCTTTCTGTCAGATACTTTTAGGCAGTATAGAAAACAGGAGATTTCTGGAAGCCTCCCTCGTTTACTTCAGTAGCATTGCTAATAACTTCCTGTCCCAGGTTCACCTACTCTTATTTTGTTTAGCCTCCGCAGGAGGGAGGTAAGTATTTGGGCTAGTTATAATTTTAGAAGTCTTATATTCAATCTGTTATCCTTTAAATAATAAAAGAGACATGAGGTGAAAGAAGCAACCAAAAGATGATAAGAAAAAAACAAAACAGAAATGAGAAAGAAGTGAAACAAAAGCACTTGTCCTGCATCTTCGCAAAGCAAGCAGATTCCAAGTCCCTGATGAGTTCTCCTACTCAGCCCCCCTTGCCTGGCCCTTCTCTCCAGCGTGCCCCTCCTCCCATCACCGTCACCCAGGGGCTCCCCAGCCAGCCTTCCCCGGGCAGATCCTCCCCTCCGAGGTCTGACTAGCCTTCCCGCTACAGTTCCACCAGCTGCTTCGCACTGACGCTGGCTGACATCTCATATTGGGGCTTGCTCTCCCCGCGTACTCAGTAAGCATCCGATTTTCCTTAGCTCCAACTTAATGACATTATATCAAAGCTCTAGTGTGACTGTCGCTTAAAAGAGCATCCATCATGGATCTTTTTGTACAGAGGAGTTGGAGAGAAATCCAACACATAGAAGAGCCTCTCTCCAACTAAAGTGAGAAAGTTCTACTCCCACAGGTGGGATGGAGGAGGGGAAGAGGGTTTTCTTAAATTTTCTCTGTGGACTTGCCTGAACAACTCTACGGAGCATGTTCAGCTTTAGTCAGAAGATTCTGCACAGCCTCAAGACCTACCCCGGCCTCCAGCATGCAGCACTCACTGCACCTTGTCCTGTAAAACCAAGGAACACGGCGGGTGCGCATATGCACAGCAGTCAACTTTACAAATGGGGAGAAATGGCACCCCAGGGCCAAAGCTTGCCCTCTGTTTAAGGCTATATCAGATTTGTGTTGTGTTTATATTTTTCTCTAATATTACAAAAGTATGATATTAGTTCCCTTGCCTGTAATACATAAGCTAGATTTACAAAAATTAATAGTAGAAAGTAGCTTGGGGCTAGACAACACTACTGGAGAGAGAGAGTATGCATCCTTTGATAACTCATGAATTTCTTCCTCTCTAGACTGTATGTGAATCTTTTATGACTTTCACATGAAAAATGAGAAAAACATCCATTCGTCGTACAAAAAGAACATGAGTGAAGTTGACCCGAAAACAAAAGGTGAGAAGAAAAAGAAAAAGAACTCGGGCATTAATGAAATAGTGTTCTATTCTTTTCTTTTTTTTTTTTTTTTTTTTTTTTAGTGTTCTATTCTTGGACTATCTTTTCTACCAAAATAACCAGACATGAGTAAATAAACTCTTTCCTTCAGCTTAGTGGAGGAATGATCCTTCCTTTAAAACTCACAGTTTTAGCGTCTTTCCTTTTGCCAAGTTCATTCGTTGTTTATTTCCCACTTGGGAAAATACAACCTCGGCTGGGGATAGTTACTCGCAAGTTCTACCTTGAGTTTAATTTTAACCATGGGACATTTTAGCTCTGAAAAGCAACAAAATTCTGATTTAAATCTTTTGAAAATATTCCTTTACTGCTATTCAAAATTAATTATTGTAAGAACAGTACCACTATATTAAAATATAATCACCTTGCTCCTTTTGGCTCCATGACAATGTTCATAAAGTGCTTAATATTCATGTAACATGCTACCTCGCCCTGTAATATCACTATATTTATGGAAAGAAATTGTAATCCTCTTTACTGGCTCAGGTTAATTCCAATAAAATATTAAATCCATTTTCTAATCTAAATGAGTTCATTAGGAGAGGCATGGTACTGAGAATACCAAACTCTCTACAGAGTTCGGCTTCATTACATTTCCGCACCGTGCGTTTCCAGAGCTGTTGTACTACATTTATGAGGATTTATCTGTACTGTTCCAAAAACATTCATCCTAATTCTACTCCTTCTGTGCATGCTAATCATGAATATGTTAAGTGGAAATACTAAGCTTGTAGCCAATCTCATCCCCAGATGGGTTCAAGTTATGATTACAGAAGCAAATGTGCTGTAAGCACTCTTTCAGCAGTGCCAGTCAGGAGGAAATGAAGGTCTGGAACTGGGCTAAAAAAGAAAAAATGACAGTTTGAGACAGGGTAGGAATGTCATCTATGTTAGAGGAGAAAAAGGGAGTTTTCAAGATCATGGCAACTTGAGAGAGCTTCGGAATTCATAAGTAGATCTGTCCAAAGAATTTTACAACAAACGCAGGGATTATACTATTAGTTTTAAATATTTGGAGTCCTTTAAAGTCCATAATTCATAGGTGAACTCCACATTATGCAGGCCATTACATTTAGCAAAGCTCTAGCCCATTAAACCTTCTATTTGAAAGGAATAATGGGCCTTTTAGGAAAGAAGACAAGACCAACCTGGGATGTTTAGGTAGTGAATAACTATACAGACCTCAACTGTCTGCCTGCAGAGTTTTGACCTGCTTTTTTTTTCATATACCACCAGTTCTTTTCTTGTTCTTGCACATAGAAGAAAAATAATCAGTAATGTGGTTCTTATTTTATATAGAATAAATCTCATCAGAAATTTCTTAGTCACCTCCCATTTGATAACTGTTGCAGTAATCTCTTGATAAACCATTTTGATCTACCTTTCAGACATTTAATTAACAAAAGATTTCTTAAACAAATGACAGACATCTACCTATTTTAAGTAAAAAAACAATGAGATGAAGATGAACAAGAAGTGAGTTATTTCTGCACCCTGGCTATTAGTGCTAAATGCAGTTATTTGTTCATCTCCATAAACTCTGTAATAAGTTGTCAGCCTAAAATGAAGTCTAACAGCCACTGGTTGTCACTGTTGTACCACAAAAAAGCAATCGCAGATATATTCTTTCAAAAGACTGCCTTTGAGGAAGAGAGTTTGAAATGATGTATTTGACTATTCGGGTTATTATTAAAGCAGAGCACAGAAAACTGTACCAAGGACCCACAGATTTCAGGTGAGTATTTCAATGAGGGCGTCTACGCCCAAATAGTACTACTGAATCACAAAGACAGGTGAAATAAAGATCTGATTATACCCTTAAACAAATGTCCTTTGTGTTTAAATTGTCATGTGAGATACCTGTCACAGCTCATAAATAAGCACACATTCCTTCTGGCAGTTAAACTAAATATGATTACGTTAGTGCCCAGAGGGTTTAACTGATCACTTCAAGGCTAAAATACATTATACAAATGAAGAGTTTTCTAACGACTGAACTTGTAACATTTTTAAGTAGTAGATGAGGAGACAGCCCTGACATAATCTTTCCTTTTCCAAAATCTGATTAAAAATACAAGACAAGAAATCAATGTGTTTGAAATTAATTAAGTACTCTGATGTGGGAGGCTCACATCAATAAACATCAACAATGGTAGTGTTAAGGGTGGGAAAAGCTGGCATGAAATCAGCCTGGTATTCATAATTATAAGATGATTATCTATTCGGTGAAACTAAAGGTTAGAACTAGACCATCTGTGCTTTAGGAAAATTCAGAGAACGATCTTGAAAGTCAAGAACAGTGGCTGTGTTCCTGAACACAATCTTTCAGCCTTGGAAAACTATCCTTCTTAAGAAAAGAAGACATAGCACTTCAACTGCACATTTAATAAAATAAGATAATTTCCAAAGAGTAAACAACCAATTTAAAGGTTTGGGGTGGAAAGACCATTGCTAGCCATTGATCCCAACAAGAGCAGGAAAGGATAGATTGCAGATCTGAAAGCATTAATGGCGCTTTTACATGTCATTCACACATGCGTCACTCAACGGTAAGGTCCACCTTCACGTCGTTTCTCAAGATAAAGTAGTAGTCCCTTAACGTCATCCCTTTTTGGCTTTATTACTGTATTTTTCCTCTTTAATTCCCTTGTTTTTTTTTTCTTTCTTCTCTTAGGCATGTTATGATCCAGAAGAAATGAGGCAAAACACATAAAAGAGGAGCTAATTAATGTGACTTACATGGTTAAGTAATAAACATTTGTTACCATTTTGAAATTTTTCTCATTAGAGAAGGTAAATATACAAAGAGACTACTTTAATCACACTTTTTTATATGGGAATATGTTTGCATTAAGATGTAAGCATTTTAAATACACCAAATATTGCCTTAATATTGCAAATAAAAATAATTGCTTTCTCTCAAAAGATGCAAAACAATTTCAGAAAGAGGTCTTTATGTCCAAAAAATTAAACAATATAGAGAAATCTTAACAATACAGATGTCAGTTTATATAAACTTCAAATAATGCTCATAAGTCTTCTGCTTTAAAACTGGAAGAAAGAACAGCTACATAATAAATAGGAATAGTCACGGCAAAGAATACTTCCTATCCCACATACAGAGAACCAGAATCTCTCTATAGAACCAGAGTCTACAGGTACAGTCTTTTAAAAACATATTTTCAAACAATTTGAAATGATTAAGAGCTTTAAACCTGAAAGCTACTCTTTTGTCTCATTAAAGAAATGTATGACAGTACAAACTGCCAAATTATAGCTTTTCATGATAAATAGAATCAAAGAAGTGAGGCTATAAAATGTTACTTTGAGCAGCCCAAAATAGAAGGTAGTATTATTTTGTATTTCCTAATATAACTATGTATTTTAATTAAATATTTCATAAATGATATGGAATAAAAGCACTAATTCAGGAAAGAGTTCTTTTGAAAACTTGTGATAGAAGAAGTTCTCATTAAATATACACAAAGTGGCCAAAACAAAACAAAAATCTCATCTCTCCCGACTTGTGACAGGTCCTATATCACTGTCCCGTTGGGTGATTTTTCACTGGATAGTCTCAGGTGGATAGTAAATGACTTGAGGAAAGTTTCTTTGTCTTCAAATCCTTTGCATCCACAGAACACTCATCTCTATTCATGGAACAGGTACAGAGTATCCATTTAGAGAATTCAGAAGCTAATTAAGCAACACTGCATACTTCCCTATGACCACAGATAATATTCTTTGAACATTTAGGGGGATACTTTTTTCTTCATTTAATAACTTTAAATTTAGTACTTAAGATAATATTTATTATCTGACTAAACTCAGGTGCTGCATGCCCTCTTCCACGTCCTCTGAAAAAAAAATCCAGTGAATGCTTAGGTTGCCTTAGCCAAAAGAGAAATGAAAATTTAGGAGGGAAAGAGGAAGGCGTAAAGGCACAGTGCAAACATTGTTGTCCTGAGGTCAAGACTGTGATGGCTTCAAGTCTCCACTACTCTTCAGAGTTGGAGGTCTCCACCAAGTTGTAGGAGGACCCAGCCACACAGTTACACCTTACAGTCCCCGACTTGCCTGATGGCAAGGTGTGGACGTGGGCATATCCTCTCCATTGGAACAGGAAGTTACACACACCACTCTACATTTAGTTCCTTAGATATTTCTCTAGGAGGTTAAAAGGCTACCATAGTGGTGACACAGCTGCAGGCTTGACGGACTACAGTAAAATCCCAGACAAAGCAGAATATTCAAATAGGAGTTTTAGTACTCATGCTAGATAGGAGAAAAGCAAAGTCTTAGCTTGTCTGAAGTGCTCCAGCTTTAGCTCTCTCTTAGCTTACAATTGGAGGAATTTGGCCTCAAAAAAAAAAAAAAAAAACCACAAAAAAAAAACATTGCAACCATGTCGAAAGGCATTTGCTCAGTTTTCTTCGCCAATGAGTTGAGTGATCATAGTGCTGCCCAAAACAAATATGGTGAAGTTTACAGGGTGTAGCGCATGCAGTTCCAGGATAAGGAAGCCCAGGAAGGCAGTCCCAGCCCCAGGAGGGAATTGATACAAATGTTTTCCCTACTGATACAGAGCATTTGAGGATACAGAGTGTGGTTTACAGTAAAGATAAAGCAAAATGTTTAATATTTTTGTTAGAGTTTGTCTATATGTAGATGTCCCCCAAAGCTTTGTGCATGCATAGGTGGGGCTTTGGGGTGGTGGCTGCATCATGGGAGGGTGATACTCACCAGTGGATTAGTCCACGGCTGAGTTTGTAGCTGAGTGTAGTGTTGGGAGATGAAGCCTGTTTGGAGGAGATGGGGCACTATGGGCACAGTGTCTCCTGGTCTCTCTCTGCTTCCTCCCTCCACGCCATGATCTGTTTCTCCTCTGGCATCCCCCTTGGCCATTCTGTCCTGCCTTGGAGCCAGCTGACTATGGACTGAACCCTCTACAAACAGAACCTAACTAAACCTCTCCCCATTTAAATTGTGAGTATCCGGTATTTCGCCCCAGCAATGAGGAAATCAACTAAGAAAATTCTAAAATGGAAAAAATAGATAATTTTTGTCTTGGTTGTTGATAAATATTATATGCAGAAGATGCCTACAGGTAAGAAATATATAATTTATTAATAATTGCATAATAAAAATAAATAACAAATAGAGAATGAAGGAAATCAAAAGTAAAAGAGTCCGGTTTAAAATAATTTAAAGAACACTTGGCTTCCCATGGTAATTCAGCTGATATTATATTTCAAGTAGGACATGTTTCTTTTTTTAAAAAAGAGTGAAAAAAAAGATAAATAAAAAAGAGTGATACATAACTAAATCTGATATCTGAGTTATTTATTAAACAGGATTTTAAACTACAAGTATTAATACTATGAGTTTTAATTAATGGATATAGGATTCAACCTAGATGTTCTTAGGTCTCTGATTTGTGTCAGCCATTTTACCCAGTGACCTAAAATAGTTATGACTTTAAAACAGAAAACAAACCACCATCCTTGAACATTTGTAAAAATTGTGCTCTTTGAGAAGTCAACACATAGGAAGCAAAATAGGGTAGTTCATTGCACAGAAGAGACAGCCAGCTGAAGTAAAATTATAGAATCTGTCTTTACCAACTCTCATCTCATGCTCCGCTTCTCTGGGTACACCAAGGTTGTACCCCTCAAGCAAAGCCCACTTAACCATCACCTGACCTGTCTCCAGTGGTTGCCAATCACTCAGATACACCAAGATTCTTCCAAAATCTCTGTCAAACTCCCAGCTTCTGAACTAGGTTATTTTCTTTGGGGATGTTGGGTGAAGTTACATGTCATATTACACCAGTCACTTTGCTCTGGCCATTCATCTTCGCCCTTCACCCGTAATAAAAATGCCTGAGTCTTATATTCCAAGAAATTATCTCTGTGTAGTAAAAATGCCTGAGTCTTATGTCCCAAGAAACTGTTTATATACAGTAAAAATGTCAGAGTTAGTTCATAAGAAAATATCTCTCTACTTGGTAAGACGTTTTGAGCCAAACAGACCAACTGTGACATGAAAGGAGAAGTCGTGGCCACACCCTTCCCCTTCATCCCTAGAATGTAAACCTAATTTTAAATAGACTTCAATTACCAGGCAATTTAGAAAAGAAAAGATGCTTATCTTGACCTTGAGAAACAATATGATAGGGGTAAAAAATACGTAGTGAGCTGTTTTTTGGAAACTGATTACAGATAAGGGCACTCATGGAGACACATTGTTAAAACTATGACATACATGGTTACTAACTCAATGAGAGTTCGTATTTATAATTTTGATTAAAATATTGATGTTAAAATTGTATTATTTTTAACATACTTTTAGTCTGTTAACATTGTATCTAACCCATCAACTATTCCAATCATTTTCTCAATTTGTTGCATTATTTTTCATTGTATGCTGAGTTGATTTATAGCCAGAAGAATTACTATATTTTATAACTCTTCTTCCTCTCTGACTGCTATTATTAAAGAGAAAAAAACAAAACAAACAAACAAACAAACAAAAAAGAAAGACTCTGTCATTGTTCTTATCTCAACACTGCCAAACAGACAAATTTGAAATATCTGAGATTTTCATCCTTCTTGGAAATGGTTTTCAGCTTAGAGGCATTTGACCTGGAGTGAGGTTATATTTCAGTCAGACTACTGAATGGTATCTAGAGAGGCCTGTCAGCAGAAGCTTAACAGAAAAATGTGAGTGAAAGTTCAAGTCCCTGGCAACTGAGAAAACAGGAGGAGGCCAAACTGGCTTGAATAAGCTAAATTCTGTCAAAATGGCTAACAGTCACTTCCAAAACAAGGCCTCACAGGAAGTCATTAATTGAGGAAGCTCAAATACTAGTTGACCTATGTGACTAAAGGTCGTCCTAAAAAGCGTGGAAACTGTTCTTTGGGATGTAAGACTGAGATGTTTTTATTAGGGGTAAACGGATAAGATGTATGGCCAGAAGGTGTTGGGATAAGATGACATACGACTTCTCCTAGCAAGCCTGATGCAAACAACTTAGTTCAAAAGCCGAGAGCTTGACAAAGAGTCCAGCAGGATGACACACCAGATGAGGAAAAAGTCTGGCATATGATTCTGGGATGTCTAGGCAGAATATTTATTACTAGGAATCAATTATAAATTGATAGTAGAACAGACAATGTCAGGCTGCATTTTGTGGGACGGTGGTGCTGGGGAGGCAATTCAGGGCCTTGCGCTTGTCAGGCAAGTGCTGTAGCACTTGAGCTAAATCACCAATCCCCAGACTGGATATTTTAAAGATAGCATTTTTTAGTATGTATTGAAATGATGGGGAGAGAGAAAATGCTTAGAACTCACAGACTGTCGCCAGGCTAATGAAAACAGGTGCTGTCCCTAGGACATTCTTCTCTGCATTTGGGGATGATGGCCTGGAAACCATCACTGTCTGATGCTCCATGAATTCTTTCCCTCAAATTGGGCAGCCTGATCTGTGGATGGATGCACATAACCGTGGTCTGCTAGGCCACTTGGCAGCGATTTTCAGTCTATTTCTGTAAATTGAGCTTCACAGAGCTTTTGAATGCTTCTCCCTCTAGATTGCAGGGGCTCCAATGTCGTTCAGTATATAGGGTTAACTTTCACCTTTCACTTTCTTCCAACATTATCGGGTCTCGATAAATTGAACAGCGCACTTCATTTTTACTAGTTGGGTATAACTTCCACCAGCAGAGCAAGTGGGAGTGCTTTTCAGATTTAGTGGAAGACAGAGAAAAGCAGTCAAAAAAGGAGCTACCTGCTTCTAGGTTTGAACAGTTGGAGATTCAAACTGCCCCACTTTCTGGCCCAGAGTTTTTCTTTCATGATTTTGTGAGATTGTTTTAGGATGTTCTTCAGGAATAAGTATCAGATGTTCTTGGTCTTTTGCAAGCTTGCGCTTAAACCAACTGACTGAGCAGCAGTGATCAGTTGTTGCCTTCTGAAGAATAGTGCAAGAAGGTGACATGCACTAGGAAATTCTACACAGGCGACATGCATACTGTCACATCCCACTGCCCATGTGCTCAGCAAGGTGCCATCACCGAAGCATATCTGATGAAACAATTAGGAAGCAGCAGCTCCTGTTCAGTAACAGAGAACTCACATACATACAGTTACTCATTACTCACTGAATGTTAACAACCAAAATTGACTATTTGTGACCATGGATAGGAGCAAATCACTGTCTCCCATAACAAATTCACAGAGCAACATTTTATATTACAGGTATATCTGTCCTTCATTTACACTCATCATACAATGGGTTTGGAGCAGATTTCAAGAAAGATCATAAAGAGAGACAGCATGAATTCTTCATTAAAACTAGTAAGTGCTAGAAATAGCAGTTTCATTTTCTCGATAGTTTCCTCTACTCCCTTCCCTGGGAATTTTCACTTTTATTTGATCGTAGAAAAGGAGAACAGTTTGATTAGAACAATAGATCACTGTACTTTTAATTCAGTTTTTACGTATAAGAATGTGAACTCAGAAACTTAATATCCAATTATTTTAACATTATTGATAAGTTGGGGCTGGGGATTTAGCTCAGTGATTAGAGTGCTTGCCTTGTAAGCACAAGGGCCTGAGTTCGATCCCCGGCACCACCAAAAAAAAAAAAAAAAAAAAGGGAGAATTATTGATAAGTTGGGAATACAAACACAATGATTCTGCTAAAACTTACTTACTTGCGATTACCAAAAGGTAGAAAAAAACCTGATGGCAATGCAGTACATCGGTAATCTTCCAAATCTTATAATTGGATTTATACTACTTAGACAGATCAGACGCTACTTTTTCTTTCTTTTTTAATTCACCCATGTTTGCATTTGGTGGTTCCTTTGGAGCAGCCTGGGTTATACTTCCTCCAAGGGATGTAACGAAGCAATGCCCATCAGCTACACGAAGTACTTTGGCGTCCTGAGTCCCATTGTTAATTTTACTACTCATTTCATTTCATAAAATCTTATTCAAAACACAAGGACTCCCTCTGCTAGGGACCCTCCTATGAAGCCAAAATGTCCTTTAATGGTATTCACATGTAAATGTAAAAGCTTTGAAATAAAAGTTCTGTTTGAAAATTTAAAGGATATGACTTAAATTTCTAATAATGTGGATTGAAATAAGCTAGTGACTCACTTGTCATAAATAAGCTCCCTTCATATACTTCAAGATAGAACATTTTGTCGGTTTTCCATAATTCATATACATCTCTAATCTTTACAGGACGGCTGACTTATAGACTACCCAGATGTTTAGAGGCCAGAGTGTGTGACAACCATTAACAACTCCAGTGTTTCATATTTTTAGAGTTAAGATAGTTCACCAATGTTCTTAAATTTAAATTTACATATCCTGTTACTAAGAATATACTAGCATTTGAGTCAATGCGTCGTTTATTTAGACACGACTTAATTCTATGAATGTTAAGGAAAGACTAACAATGAAGATAGAAGATCTATCTCGTGTTATGTCTAACATTTTGTAAAATTCAAGCTGTTATTCCTTATGTCAAACCTGCAATATGAGTTTTAATAACACAAAAATAACAATGAGTTACTAGCTTTGTTCTAATTCTCTGCCTCTTGCCAGACTTCTCGTACCAACATGAAAGGAGTAAGTTAGCATTTATAAGGTGCTTGCCACATCTTAAAATGCTTAAAAGCAATTTTATTCTCACAAAAGCCTTAGGGAATAGGTATCATATTATTCTCATCTTAGATGGAAAACTACATCTGAGAGTGCTTAAAACCTTGATTTGGGTTGTGCAAGTAGTAGATGAAAAGGAGATTACAAACCAAGCAGCATGATTCCAGAGAATATGCTTGCTCTTTGTTGCTTACTCACGTGGTGTTTGACTAACTTCACAAGCTTCAAGGAATAGCTAAAACTTGCCTTTGGGATGAATGGAGGGTGTGGAAACCTGGAAACCATTTTACCCTAAATTTGGTATTGATGGACCTGTAGTCCCTAACCCCTCTGTGGTGATAACTCTCAAGTAGCAACCTTTGTTTGGCTTCTAAAGCTTTCTAGCTACCTTCACTTTTCCATAAATAGACATCTTTTTTTATTTTAATCTTAAGTCCCTACATATCTTTTATCAACTTCCCAATTGAATTACACTCTCCATGACCTTGGACCTTCTAGAAGACCTTTGAAAAGAAAAATACAACCTCTGCCCTCATTACAATGCCTGGAAAAGCAAAAATACTTTCGAAGTATTTATCGAATAAATATATGAATTAAATATTCCCTTTATTACTACTACATTGACATTACAATTTTTTTTCTTTTTTTTTTTTTGTGTGCTGGGGATCAAACCCAGGGCCTTGTACTTGCAAGGCAAGCACTCTAACCAATGAGCTAAATCCCCAGCCCCTACAAATTTTTTGATGGTAAAATAGAAGAATATAAAATAGACTGTCATTCAGTTAGCAAGATAACAATAATATTTAAACTAAAAATAAAAGAGAAAAAACATAACTAAGTATTCATCCATGCAAACCCAGAAAAATACAAATATTTACCTTTACTCAAAGTTAAAAACCTTCCTATATTAAAAGAATTAAGTGACTTTTATACAGATAACCTTTTAAACTACCATTTTAAAGTTTCAATTTTTACACAATGATCTAAAAAGAAACCACAGAGTTCTAAGATTCAAGTATTGATAGAGGCACAAAATCAAACTGTAGGAAAATATTTATATATGAAGAGCAATAGTAACCTTGAGGAGGCTCTCTAGTCTCCTAGTTTTAAATCAAAATGAATCAAGTGTTACCTTTGAGGAAAATTCTCAATTTTATATCACCAGTATTCCCAAGGGCAGCGGGAGAAGCTCAATAAATACTTGTTGAATTGACTTTCAGCACTTTGCAAAAAGTAACTCTTTTGGGAATTGATGTTTTACTTCTCCCTCAATTTTTCACAGTGACAGAGAGAGAGAGAGAGAACCATTGTTAATATTTGCTATACACATTTCATTGTTTTCTTCAATTTTGCAAATGGCTTAGTTACTACTACTAGTTTCTCGTGGTTTGAATAATATAAAAAGTGAAAGAAGAGAAATTAAAGAAAACAAAACAGCAAACAGGAATGGAGAGAAACAGTTAGAAGAATAGAAAATCTGCACAAGAAGTGTGGAGGAATTTTTTTACATCATATAACATGACAACGTGGGCATAGAAACACACACCCTTCTACAACTGGAATTCATGTCTAAGTTAGTACAATGAAATATGGACTATTAGGGATTTTTACTAGGTTAATATATAATATTTAACTTGGAGAAGTAACTATCTCTGGGGATTTTAAAATGTTAGCACTGTTTAATGAATAGTTCATGAGCCATTTTTTACAAAAATATTTCAAGATTAAAATCTATTCAAACTATGTTTTGTTTTATTACAAAATACAAAAAAAAATCTGTCTACCTTTATGGAAAATATCTTAACTGATTTTTAAACAGAATTTATCATCATGCATTTGTATTCCCAGAAATCTGATTTCTTCAGCTTTCCAGTAACAATAATGAGATATTTGAGAGATAAGGATCTGTGAAAGTATTGGGAAGCTTTTATCATTTTACACGTTGTCAACAGATATACAAATGTCCTATTTATAATTATCACATCTGACATTTGGATTAATAATTTTCATCTTGGTATTTAATACCATATTCTCTTTAGTTTTAAGATTTTTTTGTTAAATCAAAAAAAAATTGATAGTCTCAAAGACTCAGAAAGCTCATTCGGTAGTGGCTGATATTTACCACTGAAGATTTTTTTGAATGTCAAATTAGTCATCTTTGAATTACTACAACTTTCAAAAACCTTCAAATATATCTTGTTCTTCTCATAGATGACATGCTAAAGAAAGTGGACTGTGTCTTTGGTGAGTAAATCGAGTGTGTATTGCTTGTCTATATGGAACAGACTTAACCCCTTCAGGACATCAGTGAGTAGACTGATATTCTCCATCCTTAACTGAAAATAATAAGCCTGAGAAGGTCACTTTTCAGGTAGGCATTGACTCCTGGAAACGATGGCCTCCTTTTTATCCTGTGTTATACGAAATAAAATATAAATGATTTCAGTAATCAGATATGGCTATTCAGTGATAAAAGCCTGAGTGAAATGAAAATTTAAAATAAGTATCAAATATTTTCCATATTGAAAACCATAGTGATTATGAAATTACTTCCTACAGGCTGGGAATCAACCTCAGTTTTTATTTGTTTTAATTGTATCTGAGAAGCAAAATGTAGTTTTCCTGATTATATATCTAACGTTTTACACACTAAGAACAGCATCTCCAAGGTCTTTCGATCAAACCCAAAGCCCACATGCCTCTTCTTGCGCTGTTCAGAATCCTACGTAATAGCTGGACATTTCCCACTTCGGCTCTTGGCCAATGACTGAATTATCAACGTACTCTAAGCAGTTTTATCACTGCAAATCCGTAATAAAGAAAATTATCATTTAAATATACAACATGCTGATCCTCTTTTAATGATAAATGCATTGTGGTTTCTACCTATCTCGATTTCCCTTTTCCCCTCCATAAAAGTCTCTGGTTCCCTAGTAACTAGTTGTTAATGTACTATTAACAGTAGAAGTTTTAGGTATACAGTCCCCAGAAAAAAGAATCTTCCTTAGTGATAGTCTATGACAAGAAGCAGTTAAATTCCAAACTTACCTAAGAGCTCATTTGGCGTGTACAATTTATTTTCAATCAGTCAGAGAGATGTCAAAGTTCATAATCATGAGTTAACCCTTCATCTGCAAAAACAACAACAACAAAATACCTAGCTATACAGGCCCAGGATGTGAGCAAATGCTATTTTAATTTAGATGTACTCATTTGATATTTATCAAGTCTGCACTATGTAGAATGCTCACATGATCTCTGCCCTATACGAGATAGTGTTTCTTCACAGTGTTGATATGTAAATATCAATTTGCAGATTTCCAAATCACATATTAGATGATGCATAACCGTGGGTCATCGCAGCAGGGCATTCTTCACGTCAATAACGATCATTTTTATGAGCTCTAGGCTATAACAGGAGCACATCTGGGGAAATAACTGAAAGGAATTTTAAATGTGTAGCTGAGAAGATAGAGAGCAATTCAAGCTCTACCACGATAAACAGACAATTCTTCACAAAAATCAGATCTGCAAACAGCCACAACAATGCCATAATGGAGTGTGATTTGAATTAAAAATTAGTGGTCAAAATGGAAAAAGGGGAAGGGGAAGAGGTTAAGTGTGATAGCAGATAATACTTGTATTTCATTCAAATTGGGATAAACATATTGAATTTGTGGAGCACAAACCATTAGAAAATTGAAGAAGCACTTTCTCTTATGTCCTTAGATGTTTCACTAGACTTTGCTCTGTCTGGATGAGGTGTTGCTTGCTAATACCTCGACTCTGTCTGATTCTATATTTATCTATTTAGGAGCACCAGTGTCTCCAGATTCTGAAGAGAGTGTCTGTAGAATGGTAGGCAAATATTTTTTACAGTTGGAAAGATTCAGATAAGTTAATGTAGTATAAGCCTGCAGCTTTAGAAATGTTACATATATACACACATAAAAATTGCACATGACAGTGGGGTACCACACAATGTTCAATATGTGTACACTTTATGTAATGTTCAAATCTGGTGAAAACAAATCGACCTACTCAAACATCTCTCATTTCTCTTTGATGAAAAATTTAGATTTTCATCTAGATTTTTCAAATGTGTAGTACATAATTAATATCTATTCCACACCCTACTGTGCAACAGAACATCAGATCTCTTTGCTCTTACGATATCAGCTTTAAATGAACTATAAGATCTCATTTTGGAAACTGAAAAACTAGGGATCAGACACTGAAGCAAAATAACCCCCATCGAGCTATAGATTTTAGGTCAGGACATGTTTGTGAGGAGAACTGCCCCCCCCTGACTGACCTTAACAGGGGCCCCGAACCCACTGTGGCCCCTCAAGGGCTGAAGACATCTTATTAAAGCTGGTGTCTCTAATGTGGAGTCTGGGCCAGTCACAGGACAGACGTAGGTGCAGTGCTATGACAGGGCTGTGTGTTTGGCTTTAAGTTGTTTTCTATCAATGTGACAAATACTCACTGTATCATCAGCTTCTCGATTCTTTAACCTAAAATGGATTAATTCAAGAAAACTTTACTGAGTGCCTATTATATGCTAGTCTCTATTCTAGACACACAAGTGCTGCTCAGATCCCCTTGCTTTGTTTCAGAAGCTGCCATCTCTTCCAGGATCTCTCGCAGGTGTAAAAATCTCATCCAGGATTCTGGACGGTATATATTCCTGGTGAAACTTACATGAAGAAGGTTAGTGGATAAACTACAGTCTCATCGATGTGACTCTCCTCAGAGCCGCACTTGTTATTAATGATCTCCTTCCTTGATTAACAGTTTAATATTCCTCTAATGCTATGCTAGCACTTCTGCAGACTGACATAACTCATGTGGGGACAGCCTAGACCCTCATTACTGAGGACTCTGAGCCCCTAAGCACCAGACATTTTTCTGGCCACAGCTGCCATACTTCTTCATGTTCTGTCAAATTTTGGTAAGAAGTACTAAGAGACATGCCACCGGGTCATTTGGTGACCATGTAAGTTGTTATCAAAATATATGATACATGTTTAAATTAAAAATATGTTACAGTAAAAGATGCATTGCTATGAATCCCCTTCAATGAATTCCCCCTTGCTTGAAACACATTTATCCATCTTTTTCGTCACTTTTTGAAGCAGTTCTGAAAATTCTCTGTCGTGTATCTATGAGGTATGACCGAAACTACAGCGAATGCTCCTGCCAAGTTCCATCCAACAGAAAGGCAGGCTCATAAAAACACTAAGGTGTTTCCTTACCTACTTTATTCACTGGATCTGACAGCAGGCAACTTCTGGCTCTTCTCCAAAGTCAAAATGACCAGGAAAGAGCAACAGTTTGAGTCATGTCAGCACATCAAGACAGACACGACAGCACAACTTATAGAAGAGGACTTCCGGAACTGCTTCAGAAAGCAGTGAGAACAACAGGACAAGAGTGTTCAAACCGAGAAGGAACACTTTGAGGGGAGTCGAAGGCAACGTATCTGTTACTGTAATTTTTAAAAATGTTAAACAGTAATCGTAACGCACAATCACACCTTCAATCTACTCTTGCCTTCCTTTGCTAGTAGTAGCATCTCTAACTTCTGAGCTTGTGGCCACCTCTGCCTGCACAGTGATTCCTTTTCTTTCATGTCAGTCTCTTCTTTTTTCAGTTTAGTTTTTTTTTTTATTTTTAAATTATTATTGACACACATTTGCGGTACATAATGATTATATTATTCCTGATGAGTTAGTGCATGTACGTACGTACCACATCTTAAATCAGTTTACCTACCCTTGCCATCCCCTCCCTCCCCGGTTTGTGTCTTCTTGCAAGAAATTTGCAATGACCTGATGGCCAACATCTTAGAACTGAAATGGAGCTGTCACTGTGTCCTCTGGCAGAACCGTTTCACTTTGGATAATCAAGATCTCTAGATTTGTGGAGGCAAATAACACTGCCAAGATGGAAATCACACATTCCCTGCAGGGAGCCACTGGGAGCGATGGCAAGTGGGGCCACTCTTAATTCTGCCCTGTGGTTCCGGGACTG
Source organism: Hystrix cristata (assembly GCA_004026905.1). Taxonomy (NCBI): domain Eukaryota; kingdom Metazoa; phylum Chordata; class Mammalia; order Rodentia; family Hystricidae; genus Hystrix; species Hystrix cristata. The sequence continues at coordinate 17,494 of PVJO010025653.1, forward strand.
CATATTCTCTTTTCTGAGGATGCAGATGTGTCTTGAAAATCACTGCCCATGCAGATTGACGCGTTAGCGACACTAAACAGGGCCTCTGCATCAGACAGCTTTCCTGTTGCTGGGCCAGAATGCCTGATGTGCACAATTTAAAGGAACAACCGGTTTATCCGGCAAACGGTTTTAGTCCATGGTCCGTTTGTCCTACTACTGCAGGTGTGAGGTGAGGCAGGACGTGGCAGAAGTGAAGAGTACAAGAAAGCTGTTGACTTCCTGGCATCTGAGCAGCGGGCACAGTGAAAGAGCACCAACAAGATACATGTCCTCCAATGGATGCCTCCAGGGACCCGCCTCTTCATCTGGGTCCTACCTCCTGGGGACAAATTAAGTTATGAACATCAGTGGACTAATCAACTGATGTACATATCACCTCCATGATCCAGTCACATCCCTACAATTCTCTTAACTCAGCCAAGCTGACAGTTAAGATGAACTGGCGGAACCTCCACCATTCTATCAAACTATCAGCCTCCGGATGGTGTAGTATGTAACAGGAACAGTAGATGCTACTTCTTTGGCTGGGAAATGAGTCACTTGATCTCTTCTGATGTCTGTGGATTAAACACTTTGTAAGGCTGCACAGAGAGGAATTGGCTACATAATTTGTTAGTCCCAAAAGAAATGCAAATGTGATGTTACTTGTTTGAAAATTGTGAAGATTCCCAAGATAGCAACATTAAACTGAGTGTGGGGCTCTTTTAAGCTTGGTCTCTATGTAGCTACACAAGTCAAATTCCCACAAATGTAGCTGTGGACTACAGTTGGTAATAACAGAGTCATGATAAAGAGCATATTGATTCCATGACCCTCTCCCTCAAAAATCACTGCCCTTTTCCAAGGGGCAAGAGGTTCAACAAATCAATTTGCTACCTCGTGACTGGTTGGCCTTAGTGGCCGCACTGGGTGGATCGTCCTTGGCCCTTCTGGCCAGGCTGGTTGTTCAGCAAAGCTGCATTAGCCTTTCTGTGCAGAGCCTAGTGGCTGAGCCACACATAGCTCACTGGTGGTCCACCGCAGCTATTCCTTTCATGCGCTCACTGTGGCAGGACTGTGCTGGAGGTGGCAGGGCTGGCCCACATCTCCTGGTTGAGTTGCTTTTGTCTAGTTTGTTATTTAGTGTCTGTCTCTCCTGAGGTGGATAAACTCTGGTGAGAGGTGACATACCACGAAAAGCCTTGACGCACTCCTGCAGGTCCGTATGCATACCTCTTCCTCAGGCCTCAATGTCCCCTGCCTTTTGCTACTGGGCCACTGACCACCAGACCCAGGTCTTCAACATGACCTGAACCTTAATACATATTCTGGTTTGAGACAACTCTTTCCACTCAGTGTGGATTGTCTAGTGTGCTCTGTGACGATCTGATCACAGAGAGAACCTCCACCGACCACCAACCTTTAAGGTTCATTGCTGATTTGGGTTCTAGAGCTAAAGTAGTCTGTTTTAGCTTATAAGTACATACTGAATTCACTCATCTGTGAACGAAGCTTATCTTTTTTCTCTGCCATCAGTTGATCATAAGAAATCTTCAAGCAAAAGTGTAAGTGTAGCAGGGGCAGATGACCTGAGAGTCTGGGATTCTGACTGTATGAATCAGATTTCTCCAGAGAAACTGAACCTACAGGAGACAGATGATAGACAGACAGACACACACACACACAAAGACAGACAGACAGAGAAAGTAGATTTATTATGGGACTTATCTCCTGCAGTGATGGATGCCAAGAAATCCCAAAGTCTGCAAGCTGGAGAAGCAGGACCACTAGTAGTATAATTCAGTATAAAGACCTCATCAGAGTCTGAAGTTTGGATGTCTATAGACAGGAGAGGATGGCTGCCCCAGCTCAAGTACAGAGAACATATTCACCCTCCCTACACCCTTTGGTTGCATTTGAGTCCTCACTAAATTGGATAACACCTGCCTACATTGATAAGAGTATTCTTCTTCATTCACTTTGCCAGTTCAAATGTTAATCTGTTCTGGAATCACCTTTCCAAATGCACCTAGAAATATGCTCACCGGCTACAGGTGCATCCCTTGCTCCAGTGAAGTTCATACAAAATATTAACCACTGTGCAGAGTGTCCCGCCTTGTTCCTAAAGGGCAATGCTGTTGAGGCCACTCAGTCTTAGGACTTGGTAAGTCTGACAGTATTGCAGCTGTGTGCTACCCAAGGGCCCATAGTTGAGCATTGTGTCTTCTCTAGAGCCAAGTAGCATATTCAATGCTCTTTTAGAACGGTGCATGATTCTGTTATGAGCCTTGCTTCGGAACCCCAAGAAATAAGTCATTATCCTGTGATAAATGCTGGCCATAGACTGTATAGCAACCTTACCTATCACAGATATAGCCACACCACAGGGTCTTCTGAGTTCAACGGCTCCAGCATAAAGACTGCTTGTGCCACAGCCCATAACTCTCAGAGTTCTCATCCGTATTCCTCTCAAACCTAGTAGCTGTCCATGTAACTCAATGGATACATTACAGAAGTATTTCTGAGTACAGAATTGGCTATTTCCAACGAGTTTACTTTCTTCATGGAGGTGAGAAGTGTGCAAGACACAGTTCATGTGCCCTTTACTTTACAGAAAATGCTCTCTAACGCAGCACAGGCCGCTGATGTGACAGTCCCCTAATGCTCTGTAAGTTTTATCTCCCATCTATGGAATACGTATATGATTTTCAAAATGTCTTCAATGTGCTTGCAGCTTCTTGTTCCACTGGTCTGATTACACGACACAGTCAGTACGGGCAAGCGTGTGATGCTCTGTGGAAAGCCCCGATGGTCGGAACTGGATGTGGACAGGACGAGGGAGAGGACAGCACAGACCTGGGTCAAGGCTACATTGTCTCCTCTGCTCTGCTGCATGTGAGTATAAACAGCTTCTGAGACTCCTCACTCCAGGGGACAGAAAATATTCCGTTATGTGTGAGCTAGTTATCCCACTACTGGCTATATGTAGCCAACGGAAATGAAACTGGACTATAAAAGAGGTAACTGTACTGCCATGTTTATAGCAGCACTATTTACATTAGCCAAGATATGGGCTCACCAAGGGTATCTATCAATGGATGAAAGAAAAGACAAGAAAATGTGATATATTTACAAAAACTGAATATTATCCAGCCATATAAAAGAATAAAATATTGTCATTTCCAGCAACCTGGTAGAACTACAGGACATTATTTTAAGCAAAATAAGCCAGACACTGAAAGAAAAATACCACACGTTCTCAGTCATACAGAAAAACTAAAAAATGTTGATCTTACCAAATAGAGAGAAGAATGATAAAAACCTGACCAAAAAAAAAATCTTGACAAAAATAGGCATAGGTCATTATCAAACTGTTAAAAGCCATTGATGACAAACCCATTGTGAAGATCAAACTAAATCGGCAAAAAATGTGAAAGCATTTTCTTGAAAATCAGGAATAAGTCCAGGGTGTCTACTGAAAAAGAAACCAGGAAAACAACCCCATTCTCACAACAGCTTCACAAAATTAAGCACTCTGGAACTCATTTAACCATGACAGTGAAAAACCTCTATAACTAAAAATACTGTAGTCTGAAAAAAGAGATTGAAGAGGAGATCAGATCATTAAAAGTCATTCCTTGTTCCTTTGTAGGCAGAACCAATATTGTCAAAATGGCCATATTACTAAAAACTACAGATAGATTTAGTGCAATCCCAATCAAAATACCAACATTATTCCTTACAGAAATACAAAACCATTCCTAAAATTTATATGGAACCAGAAGAGACACAGGACAGCAAAACCAGTCCTGACAAACAGGAGCAAAGTGGGAGGTATCATAATCCCAAATTCCAAATTTTATTACAAAGCTCCAGTGATATTAAAAAAAAAAAAAAGCATGGTACTGTCAGAATAACAGATATGTTGATCAGTAGGACAGATGTGAGGATACGGAAACAACTTTAGGACCTTTCAGCCATCTCATCTTTGACAAAAGCACCAGAAATATATGCTGGAAAAAAAAATAGCTTTTTTTTTTTTTAATCAAACTGGTGACATATATGCAGAAGAATGAATCTAGATCCACATCTCTCACCTTGCAGTAAGATCAAATCAAAATGGATCAAATACTTATATATAATGAGAAATTTAATATGCTGGGAGAAAAAATTGGTAAAAGTCTTAAAGATATAGATAAAGGTAGAGATTTTCTAAACAGAACACCAATTGTACAAGTAATATCACCAACAATCGATCAATGGGACTATATCAAATTAAAAAACTTCTGCACAGCAAAGGGAAAAGCCAATAAAGTGATAAAACAACATACAAAATGGGAAAAAAATTTTGTCACCTAATCTTCAAACAGATGACTAATGTCTAGAACATATAAACAAATCAAAAAATACACTCCCAAAATAAAAAGACTCAACCAAAACCGGGCCATTGAAGTGAATACACACTTCTCAAAAGAAGTAGTACAAATGGCCAAATGAGAAAGTGCTTGGCATCTTGGGCAATTGGAGAAATGCAAATCAATACAACACGGAGGTTCCATCTTACCTCATGAGCTCAAAAACGAAAATAGTGTCGTGGTTGTGGGGGAAAGGAATGATTGTAAATTTGGGGGATAAACATAAACTCATGAAACCATTATAGGAATCAGCATAGAGGTTCCTCAGAAAACTAAAACAGAGAGTCCATTTGACCCAGCTGTTCCCCTTCTAGGTATCTTTCTGAAGAAGTGATGCTGACACATGCATATCCATATTTATAGCAGCACAACTCATAATAGCAAAATTTTAGAAGCACCATATATGCCCATCAACAAATGAATGGATAAAACAAATGCGTTAGATACAGACGATGGAGCACTACTCAG
>PVJO010025654.1:0-22384 GCA_004026905.1 Hystrix cristata
CTAACCCGTACCCTAACCCATACCCTAACCCTAACCCATACCCTAACCCGTACCCTAACCCATACCCTAACCCCGAACCCGAACCCTAACCCTACCCCGAACCCAAACCCATTTTAGTCACTTTGTCATCACTGATACACAATACCTGATACCCAAACTTAAAGGAGAGATTTATTTTGGCTCATAGTTTCAGAAGTTTCAGTCCATGGTTGACTGGTTTACATGCAGAAACAGGATGGTGGAAGGGCCTGGCATGGAGGAAAGCTGTTCATGTCATGGTGGCCAAGAAGTCAAAAGAGAAGGGAGAAGCCAGAGAAGATTTACCCTTCCAGGTCAGAGCCCGGTGACCTGCCTCTTCTGACCAAGCCCACTTCCTAACAGTACACTCAGTGGATTAAGGCACTGATGAGTGGGTCAATGCATTGATCAAAAACAGAGTAATTAACAAACCACATTTACTGGACTGGGGATTAAACTCTGTGGTTAGACTGCTCGCCTTGCAAGCACAAGGCCCTGAGTTCAATCCCCAGCACCAAAAAAAAAAAAAAAAAAAAAAACATGTAGTATGTCACCAGGAGTTTAATATGTTAGTTAGTAAAACAATACATGAATGCATAAAAATTGAAACTCCACCTACTAACCACAAAAACATGCTGGCATCCTGTAACATGAGAAGAGGAATGGTGCCCACCACAGATCAACTCTGGGTCTCCCTGAGGAGCAGTATGCTTGGGAAACAGCCCCAGGTTTTGCTGGTGAGGATTTCAAGCAGCTGAAGCAGCCCTCAGGTGGTCATCTGGTTGACCATTTAGCTGATGGTGGGCAAGAGACCCCGTTCCCTTGACAGCTGCCCAAGTTACCTCTCAAAATCCCTCACTGATGGTGAAAAATTAGTTTTTCTCTCTGCAGTGGTGACTTAAGTGAGCCAACACATATTTACTGAATTGGAAGCACCTGAGTAAATAGTAAGCCTAACAGAAAGCAGCAGAACTCACCATTGGCTTACTTGGGGCAAAGCCCCAGGTTTGGCATTTTATAGTCATATCATTTAGCCCAACTATCCATGGACAATGATGCATAGTTTAACTTTTTGTGTTTTGTTTGTTCGTGTCTTGTCTGTTTGTATCCCCATTTGACATGCGGAAATAGGGCTCAAAAAACATGCCCAAATCCCCAAGGCCACATATCCAAAACAGCAAGTTAGGGTTTTAGGCCAGGACCATTAGATAACAAGGCCTCTGACCATTACATTGCCCTGCTATTGGGCATAGGGACATGACAAAGCACAGTCCATGTTGCTATCAAAGAGTCAGTAACAATGTCACTAACACTGACATCGAGAAGTTTTTTTTCGAGAAGATTAAAAATGGTGGAATAAAGACCGACAGTATTTGCTCCGCATAGAACCTTTATTACAACTTGAATTCAACACTGAAAATAAAACATCAGCCAGCGAAAATAAATCAAGAAAAAACAATTTTTGCATTTGGAAAGAAAAGATAAAACTGTTACTATTTCCAGATAAAGTAGCTGCTTATAGAGAAAATCACAAAGAATCTTTACTTTTTTTTTTGGTGCTGGGGATCGAACTCAGGGCCTTGTGCTTGCTAGGCAAGCACTCTAACCACTGAGCTAAATCCCCAGCCCTGAGTCTTTACTTGAATAAAAGAATTAACACGTAAAATCAGTGAAGTCACTGCACATAACATCAACATACAAACTTTGACTGTGTTTCTAGTTACAGTAACAAAAATTGCCAACGAAAATATTAAAGTAAGGATACCATTTAAAAAGCATGTATGTGAATACCTGTGTTTCCAATATGACTTGAAATATAAAATGTGATAGATAGGAAAGAAAGCTATATGTTGAAGAATGTAGCATGAGAATGATTGGAAAACTCAGTATTATAAAGATGATTAAACTTTAAAAATTACCTTGAAGATTAAATGTTAGCTCAGACATAATACCAGAATTTGGGGGGTGGGGGCAGTTCTAAAACAAGCTCTCACTCTGTAATACAGGCTGGTCTTGAACTTACTATGTAGCCCAGGCTGGCCTCGAACTCACAGCAATCCTGCCATGTCAGCCTCCCAAGTGCTGGGATTGCAGGTATGTGGCACCATGCCCAGCCCCACAAGAAGTTTTAAACAGCTTTCCTGAAATGTATACAGCATGTAATTCATCCATTTCCACAGCTCTATATCACTTGTTTTTAGTACATTCAGTTACAACTATCAAATTTTTCAAAATTTACATTACCCCAAAAAAGAAACACTATAACTGATTAGCAGTCATGTCTGATTATATATTTTAAGAGGAAAGATTTCAACATTTCATCCTGATTTATGAATTTTTTCACTATACTTCTCTCATACTGAAGTTCTGTAATATTCCTGTTTTCCAATTGATTTCGTTATCAACTGATTTTGTTTTATTATTTTTTCACCAGGTAGAAGATATGATTTTTCTGTATGTTTATTAAAAATTATTTATATTTCCTTCAAATAGTAATCTTGAATATTCAATCTTTAATCTTTGAAATAAAATCAGACTTGACATTTCATATTGCAAAAAATAAAAAAGACTGGCAGCAAAATACAACTTGTGATGGTTGATTAATTGGGTCAACTTGTAAGAGAAGCTTAACTAAACTGACTCAGCAATTCTGCACCCTGGTGTAGAAGGTCCACCATAGGGTGACTCATCACCTGGGTGGTATAAAAGGGAAATGAAGAAGGATAGATCTGCTTCTGTTCCTTTGCAGGAGCTCCACCTTCACTTGGATGTAATCTCCTGGGTTCCATCACAGACTCTTCATCAGACTCTGGATAGGAACTTGTGCAGGACACTGCAGCGAGCTCCAGACCTTCACCTAGATCCTCTGGATCTCCAGTGCGCTGACGGACCCTCTGCACTCTTCCACGTCTGACTTTGTAGGAAGCCCTTGTAAGCCAATCCGTAAGCTCCTACATATTCATATATCTTATATCTGTTTCTCCAATAAACACTGACTAATACAGGATTTGGTACCAGAGAAGTGGGGTCATCGCTGTGACTATACTTGACCATGTGGATCAGGAGCCTTTGGAGCTGGCTTGTGGGGAAGCAGAAGAGTTAGGAAAGGTTTGGAAATGTCACCTGAAAGAGAAACCATGGGAGCTACCACCACCAGAAACGCCATAGGGGTGGAGCTGCCCAAGTCCTTTGGAGTACATATTTTGCCACAGATTGCCTCTGATGCTGCACATGGAACTATAGGACTTAATGTTTGCCCCGCTGGATTTCAGACTTGCTTTGGTCTTATTCCTTTGTATCCCCCTATTTGTACCTTTTGGAATAGAAATGTTTATTTTGTGCCATTGTATGTTGGAACTGTTTGACTTTCTTTTCATTTGTACAGGGGCTCACAACAAAGAGTCTACCTTAAATCTCAGAGGAGACTTGGGACTTGGACTTTTCAGCAATGCTGAAACTGTTTGGACTTTGGCAGCTCTTGGAGATGAACTAAATGCCTTTCATATAAAGGAATGTACGTGAGTTTTTGCAGGGGGGCAAGGGTGGAATGTTATGGTCTGTGCCTAGATGTCCCCCTAAAGCCTCATGCCGTCATAGGTGGGGCTTTTTCAGAGGAGGCTGGATCTAGTGTGTGATTACTAAATTAGTCCACTGATTGGTTTGGCATAGTTCTGCTGCGATCAAGGATATGACACTAGGATTAAAGGTGAGAGTGCTACTCACCCTAAAGCCAGGTAGCCTGGATAATATATAAGGGACAGATAGAGGCTTGCCTATCCCCCTTGCTTTCCTTGCTGCCTTCTGCCTGTCTGCCATGCTATTCTGCTTTGGATCCAGCTGACTGTGGACTGAAATCTCTACAAACTGTGAGACAAATAAACCTTTCCCCTTTCAACCCTGGGTGTTGAGTATTTTGTCCCAGCAATGAGAGAAAAGTAACTAAGACACAGCCTTTCCAGGACCTGGAATCAGGACACCTGAAAACAACTGGTGAGGAAAAAAAGAAGTGAGTCTCTAGGGATCAGGAAGGAGCCGTCAGGAAAACAGGAAACTACAGTGAGGCTGAAGAAATAACACAGTGCAGATAAAAGGATGAAGCAGTCTGGAAAGCTCTCCATGGCTTCCAGGAAGCAGACCTGTCTCTGCTGACACAAGGTGAGCCCAGAGAGAGTCCGCAGCCCCAGAGAGAAACAGTGGACTGGGTGGGCAGTGCTAGCCCCAGGAAAAGCCTGTGGCTATTGTAAACTGCAAAACACAGTGTGAGGTTTTACTCTGAAAGTAAGTCCTGCGTGGCAGACTACAGTTGGAGAAGAAGTCCAGTGCAGCACCCACCACATTTGAGAGGGTTTAATTGGGAGCAATTTGGGGAAGGAGTTAATTGTATAAGAATGAGCTACAGAATAACCGCACTTCAGGGTTTCTAGAGTCACCCTACCACAGTGACAGGGTGGAAGACAGCCACAGGAGACAGTCCCTAAGAGGGTACATGCTAGACCAGTGATTGTGAACCTTTTAGAGTTTTCCATGACACAAACAGCACACATGCCATAGGTTTGCCACACCTGGGCTAGACACAGAATACACCTACTGAGAAGTTTAAACTCACGCAAAGAAGGACATGAGGGTCCCACCCTCTCTGGTGAGAAACCAGGCTGGTTGTGTGTGGTTTTCAGAGGGGGCTGGGTCTGAAAATGCTGGGATTAAGTTCAGCAGACTGCTTTACCATCACTACCACCACCCCGCCCTGCTGCCTACATCCAGCACAGAGCTCAGTGGTCCGTTTGCTTTCTCCATCTGCCAACATGACCAGGGATGTGCCTTGGCGTGGATGGCTGCTACAGACAGGGATATAGCAGCAGAGAGAACTCTGGAGCAGAGGGAGGGGGGCACCTCACAAAGCCACAGACCATAAAACTAGGCAGAGAAAGCTGTGACTTAGGGTACACAGAGGGACTTGGAAATTGGGAGGGCCTATACAGCTGTAGGGCAGACATCATTGACCAACCACATCCAGCAGAAAAGGTAGGATATGACTCAGCATTCACACACAAAAATACGGTGTGGAAACCAAGCAGCTCATAGCAGACTCACTATCCCTCCCACATATCTGGTGGACTCCAATACTGCAGGCTTGGAAAGAAACCACTTGTTAAAAAACAGGATTTTTTTTTTAACTCATTTCTCCTCGTCATTGCTTCTTTGGGGGTTTAAGGGGGTTTTCTTTGGTTTTGGGGGTTTTTTCTTCTTCTTCTTCTTCTTCTTCTTCTTCTTCTTCTTCTTCTTCTTCTTCTTCTTCTTCTTCTTCTCCTTCTCCTTCTCCTTCTCCTTCTCCTTCCCCTTCCCCTTCCCCTTCCCCTTCCCCTTCCTCTTCCTCTTCTTCTTTCTTTCTTTCTTTCTTTCTTTCTTTCTTTCGCTGTTTTTCTTCTTTATCTTGTTTGTTCTTTTCTGTTACTTTTATCCAATTTCATTTTCTTCTACTACTTACTAGTATATTTTATCTCACTTTTCTCTCCTCTTTCTCACTTTCCTTTTCTTTATCAGACTTTACTTCTTTCATTTTGAACTTCCTCATCCTCTCCATATTTACTAGTATTACTATTAAGCTTTATTATCTCTTTAGTTATTTAGTTGACTCTGTTGACTATTGTTGAATTATTTTCTATTAATGGTGGTATAATTGTTGCATTGTATGTCAATATTTGATTTGCCTTTGTGTCTATATTATAATTATAGATCTCTTTTCTATTGTTAAAGGTGGTACAGTAGTAATTTTTATTGGTTCCTATGATATGTCAGCATCCAGTTTGTCTGACTCTGTTATTGCCAATTTCACTGCTATTTCTAAGGCACCATAGTTATTGCTATCAGGTGATTTTTAATTATATGCCAATATCCAGTTTGTCTCTGTATCATCTACAACACTTCAGTTCATTTCTGAAGAAATAGGTTCTGGGCCAATTACACTGCACTCTCCCCTCTGCAAATTGACAGAGGTGGCCAGATCTAGGTACAGAGGCAAAGGCCTATAGTTAGCCACACACACCACTAGAAAGCAGACAATAACTACAGAGATCTCCATACTAGGAACAAAGTCTTTCTACCATAATTGGCCCTGAACATTTAGCATGCACATACACACACACATGCTCACGCTCACACACACACACACACACACACACTAGAAATATGAGAAAACAAGGCAACAAAATGCTTCCCCAAACTTCCAATTCCCCCAAAGTTGACCCGTGGGGCATCAATGAGGCCCAAAAACCAAACAGCTGAATTAGTCTGCATGGTGGTATACTGGTGAGAATAGCTGCCTTCCAAACAGATGAATTACATGAAGTGATAATATAGGAGACAAAGTGCTCTCTTTGGCAGCACATATAATATAGGAGACAAAAAACAAATCAACCATTAAAATAAAATTTAAAAAAAATAAGGTGTTCAGCAAGCTCAAAGATGAAATAACTACACAGATAATGGATTTAATAAACAAATTCATCACTGAGCTTATGAAAGACATTAATTAAAAGCTGGCTGAGGTAAACAAAATGCTACAACACATGAATTACCAGCTTAAAAAAGAATTATAGTCCATGAAAAGGTACCAAATAGAAATTCAGGAATTAAAAAATTCTACTGAAAGTATCAGCAGCAGAAGTGACCAATGTGAGTGTCAGCACTGGAAGAAAAGGTTGATGCAAGTGACCACATACTCAGAGATTTCTTAAAAAACAAAAAGAGCACATGGAAACTAGAACAGCTGCTAGGTGAGGCCAAGAGGACTAACCTAAGATTAATTGAAATTAGTGAAAAATCAGAAGGCAGCACAATCGGCACTTAAAAATCTGTTTACAGAAGTAGTAGCAGAAAATTTTCCATGTATCATGCTCAATTTGACAGCACATATACGAAAATTGGAACAATACAGAGAAGATTAGCATGGCACCTGCAAAAGGATGACATGTAAATTCGTGAAGCGTTCCATATTTTTTTAAATACCGCATTGTTTCTCTGGTGTGAAAAACTGAAAGGGTGAATAAAGACTAAAATGTGTTATATTGGGAAAGAGAAGAAAGTGTTCAAATGGGAAAGGGAACAATGGAGGGGGAGGGGGGAAAGAACAGAGGGACAGGAGAAATTAGAAATGGAAGGAAAAGATAAAAACAAAGCTTTTGTAAATAAGGAGGGAGAAAAGGGTGAAGGGAGGGAGGGAATGGGGAAAAAAGAAGCAACAAGGTATATCATGTACAGGTACAAATCCCCTACAATGAATGTTATCACTATGTACATATAAAATGTCCCATCAAAATAAAATTTTAAAAATAAAAAATTTTAAAAATGGGGAAAAAAAAGATTTTCCGTGTATGGAGAAAGAATTTAACATACAGATAAAGGAGGCATATAGAAGCCCAAATAACACTGTTCAGAAAACAATTTATCCATGACATCATAGTCAAATTCCCAAAAGTCCAACACAAAGACAGAATCTTAAAAGCTGTTAGAGAAAAGCAACAAGTCACTTATAAAGGTAAACCCACTAGAATTACAGAAGACTGCTCAATACAAACCTCCAAGGCCAGCAGACGTTGGAGTGACATGTTTCAAGCCCTAAAAGAAAACAACTTCCAACCCAGACTAATATATCCTGCAAAACTATCTTTCAAAAAACAATAGATAAGATTTTCTTATCTCTTTCTAAAGAGATCTTTCTAAAGAGCACCTTAAGAAATTCACAACCATTAAACCAGCAGTCCAAAAAATTCTTAGGATATCCTAGAGAGAATGAACAATTCCAAAAGGTCTAAGGGAATCAGTACATCAGATAGAGTGAGCAGTTAAGCAGAATACAAAGGAGGAATCAGCAACAGAAAAATATTCCAATGACAGGGATGAGTCAATACCTTTCAGTAATTAATCTTGATGTGAATGGCCTCAAGTCCCTAATCAAAAGGCACAGATTGACAGACTGAATTAAAAAAAAAAAAAAAGGCTGCTGGGCATGGTGTCACACACATGTAATCCCAGCACTTGGGAGCCTGAGGCAGGAGGAACACCATGAGTTCAAGACCAGCCTGGATCACATTATAAGTTCAAGGCCAGTCTGAACTACCTAGCAAGATCCTGTCTCAAACAACCAAAAAGAAAAACAAAAAACAATGTTATGCAGTATATGAGAAACACATCTAATCCAAAAAGATATTCACAGATTAAAAATGAAAAGATGAAAAACAACATTTCATTCAATAGGAGCCCCAAAACAAGCAGGAATAGTTATCTTATTTTCAGACAGAGTAGATTTTAAGCCAAAGCTATCCAAAAGAGACAAAGAATGATGCTATATATTGGTTAAGGGAACAATTTGACAGGAGATAACAATTATAAAAATATATGCACTGAACACCAATACACCCAACTTCAAAAAACAAATACTACTGGGCATAATAGATCAGATAAATATCAATACAATTATAGTGAGGGAGAACAAAACCTCACTATTACAAACAGACTGATCAACTAGACAAAAAAATAAATATCAGAGTTGGGCCAGGTGTGGTAGTACACATCTATAATCCCAGCACTCAGCAGGCTGAGCCAGCAGGACTGCCATGCGTTCAAGGTCAGTTTGGGCTACATAGTGAATTCAGAGCTAGCCTGAATTACATAGCCAGAAACTGGCTAAAAAAAAATGGAAAAGAAATATTAAAATTGAACCATACCTTAGAACAAATGGACTTAATAGATAGCTACATGTTGTTCCTCCCAACAACAACAAAGTATATATTCTTCTAAGCAGCACATGGAATTGTCTCCAAAACAGACCACGTATTAGCCCATAAAGTATGCTTAAATAAATACAAAAGAATTGAAATTATCCCATGGATATTATCAAATCATAGTACAAAGAAACTAGAAATAAATGATCAAAGTAACCACAAAAAGTATGCAAACACCTGAAGATTGAACAATACACTGGAAGAACTAACGGGTCACAGAAGAAATCAAGGAAGAAATTAGACAGTTTCTAGTATCCAATGATAATGCCTGTATAACATACCAGACCTATGGAACACTAAAAGAAGTCCTAAGATGGACATTTATACTCGTGAATGCCCACATCAGAAAAACAGCCAAAATCACTAACGTACTGATGCATTTCATGGTCTAGAAAAACAAGAACAATCCAAATCCAAAGCTAGTACAAGGAAGGACATTATAATTATCAAAAATTGAAACTAAGGGTTGGGGATTTAACTCAAGTGGTAGAGTGCCCTAAGTTCAATCCCCAGAACCCCCCAAAAAAGAAAGAAATTGACACTAAAAATACAAAGAACTGATGAATAAAAGAACTGTTTCTGCAAAAGTAAAACAAAATAGACAAATCCTTTCTCAATCCTACCCCCCAAAAAAGAAAAGACCCATATCAATGCAATTAGAAACAAAAAAGGTGAAATCACAATGGATAATATTGAAATCCAGAAAATTATTAGTAACTACCTTGAAAAACTGTACTCCAATCAATTGGAGAATCCAATAGAAATAGCTAGATTCCTAGATACATACATGAATTTCCAAAACAGAACCAAGAGGATATAAAACTCTGAATAATCCAATAACAGGCAATAAAACTGAGGCAGTAATAAAAACCCTACCAACTAAGAAAAAGCCCAGAATATGATGGATTCACCAATGAACTCTACAAGACTGTCAAGGAAGCTCTAACACCAATAATCCTCAAACTCATTAATGAAACTGAAAGGGAGGGAGTACTTCCAAACTCATTCCTGGAAGCTAGCATTACCTTGATTCCAAAAGCAGATATAGACTCAACTGAAAAAGAAAACTACAGGCCTATCTCTCTAATGAACATAGATGCAAAGTTCCCCAACAAGATACTGGCAAACAGAATGCACAAAATCATTAGGAAAATCATACATCATGAGTAAGTAGACTTCATCTCAGGGATGCAAGGATACTTTGACATATGTAAACCAATAAATATAATATATCACATAAACAGAAGCAAGGACAACAACCACATGATCATCTCAGTACAGGGAAAAAAGGCCTTTGACCAGACCCAATATCTGCTCATTGTAAAAACCCTGAAGAAAATAGATATAGAAGGACCTTCTCTTAACCTGCTAAAAGCCATTTGTGACAAACCTATGGCCCACAAACTCTTTAATAATTTGAGATAAGTATGCAAACTCACTCATTCAGCCTTCATCACGTGGATATCAAAATACTTCCTTATAATTTTCAGCATGCCATTCACTTCTAATTTGTGGTAACTAAATCCATGAACCACATGGATTTGTGTTTAGGCAAGTAGCATAATGTAGTTAGCAGTGACTCCATCTTAATAAAATCCTGTGATCTGCAAAAAAAAAAAAAATAGTGTTCCTATACACCAACAATAAACCCACCAAGAAAGAAATTAGGTAAATAATACCATTCTGAATAGCTTCAAGAAAAATTAAATACCTATGAATTAACCTAACAAAGGAAGTAAAAGAGCTCTATAAAGAAAATTGTAGTACTCTAAAAAGGAGATTGAAGAGGACATCAGAAAATGGAAAGCTATCCCCCATTCCCAGTTAGAATCAATATTGTCAAAACGGTCATACTTCCAAAACTAACATATAGATTGACTAGAATTCCAATCAAAATATCCACAGCATTCCTTACAAAACTAGAGAAAACAATCCTAAAATTTATATGGGACCAGAAGAGAAACAGAAGAGCAAAAACAATCCTAGGCGACAAGAACAAAGTAAGAAGAATCACAATGCCAGATTTCAAGGTATGTTACAAAGGTACAGTGATAAAAACAGCATGGTACTGGCACCAAAGCATACATGAAGATTACTGTCTAGAATATATAAAGAACTAAAAAAAAATCAGATAGCCCAAAATAAAAGACCCAGTCAAAAAATGGGCAACAGAAATGGATAGACACTTCCCAGAAGTAGTACAAATGGCTGATAATACATGAAAAAACTGTTCAACATGCAAATTAAAACAACACTGAGAGTCTCTCTCACTCCAGAAAGAATGACTATGGTGAAGAAATCAAAGTAACAACAAATGCTCACAATACTGAGGAGAACAAAGAATCCTTCTACATTGTTGGTGGGAATGTAAACTAGTACAACCACTATGGAAATCAATATGGAGAATGCCAGGTGTGGTGGTACATGTGGAGGATCACTGTGAGTTCAAGGCCAGCTTGGGCTACATAGTGAGTTCAAGGCCAGTCTGAACTACATAATGAGACCCTGTCTCAAAAACAGAAAGAAAGAAGGAAAGATGGGGTTCCTCAAAAAACTAAAAATAGAAATTCTATTTGACCCAGCTACTCCCCTTTGAAATATCATCTCAAAAGAGTTAAAGACATCATATCACAGTGATACATGCATACCCATGTTTACTGCAGGACAACTCATAATAGCTAAACCTGGGAAGTGACCTATGTGTCCATCAACAGATGAATGGATAAAGAAAATGTGGTATTTATTCACAATGGAGTACTGCCTTGCCATAAAGAAGGATAAACTTGACTCTCCTGGTGAAGAGTTGAGAGGTGCACACAGTGGTCAGCTGGGCTTGGGACAGAGCAGGGTCAGGATGGACAAGGATACACTGCACACTCTGGAGATCTTTATTATCAGCAACAGTGAAGTGGGCAAGTCTAGTTGGTTGTTGAGGTTCAATGAATGATTGAACTTGCAGCAACAACAGATGCTGACTTCACGGTGAAAACAATTTTGGTGAACAGAAATAAGGCTAAACTTGCCATATGGTCAAGAGAGGTTTAGAACATTAACTCCCAGCCACTATAGCAGTATGCAGCATGTTCTGTTAGTTTATGTCACAGGAAGAGACGCCTTTGTTACAATGGATAATTACTTAAATGAAATGGAAACATACAGTGCAGGAAATAACATGCTAAACATGCTAATTGGAAATAAAATCAATAAGGAAAATCACGAAATCAATAGAAATGAAGCCCTGAAATTTGCATGAAAGCATTCCATGTTACATATGGAGGCAAAAACCTGTGATGGTGTACAGTGTGCCTTTGAGGGACATGTTGAAAAGATCATTTAGACTCTGGCGCTGTGGGAAAGCGAGAACCAGAATAAAGGAGCCCCACTGTCACAAATGGAAGAAAGCCATGGAGGAGGAGCTTGTGTTCTGCATTTTAAACTCTGGGAAATTCCATCTCTTGCATATTTGATAAGCTAGTGACGACATCTTTCTGTACGTTATTTTAGGATTCTGCAGTTTGCACATAATTGTTCTGTATCGTGGCAGTAGATATTTGTGAGAAATTCCACTCATCAACTTTCCCAGATAAAATATTATAGTAAGCATGCACAGTTTGCCATCTACAGTTTTTTATGTAACATACAAGAGGTGTGCCTTCATGAGTACATTTGATTTTACGATTTACATTCATCATGTAATTTTTCAGAAACACCCATCTATCTAGTACATGTTACTATGAGGTCTGCTTTTGTTCTCTTTTTTGCTTAAATACTCCTACTAACTACTAAATTACTTAGGATGTAGAACTCCTAGAACCATAGGGAAGGATACAGATATAATCAAACCTGTCAGATTTCCTTTGAGGAGTAACAAAGAGCATGATTATACATTTTTCTAGGATGTTTGAGATTCTCTTTTACTACTAAGCAGAATTCAACACAGACTGTAGCCCAGACCACTTCATAACTAAATTTCTATTTGTTCTGATGATGCTTTCAAAATAGCGTTGGTATAGTAAAGAAGTCTGGTATTACTTTTTAATTTTAAATTTAAATACCCACATATAGGAAAAATAAACTTCTCACTCTCAATACTTCGCCTCTGACACCAGATGTGGGAGGGACTCTTCCCATACTAAGCAATTTTCCATGGACACCACCTGGGTGTCCCATAATTCAACTTCAGCTTGACCCTAACTGGAGTTAGTGCCTGACTCCTCCAGTGAGGGTCCAACCTTGCTGCGGCCGCCGGTCACAAGTTCAGCTCACCGCCCATGCGTCTGACCAACTGGCCCACCACGGACTCCATAGCCCGGTTCACAGAGCCCGGGGAAACAGCTTACTCACTATTGCCAACCCTACAAAGGGCATGTTAAAGGGTAGAGATGAGCAGCAAGATGAAGAGACACATAGCATAAGGTCCAGCTGGGAAGGGTCCCATAGAGCACGAAGTTGGGACACACCCCCTCCCACCTCATGGAGGTGTGCATCACCCCAGATGACCTCTGAACCCCATCTTTTAGGGATTTTTTACACAGGCTTCATCATGTAGGCATGATTGACTATTACTCTCCAGCCCTCTTCCCTCCACAGAAAATGGGAGTTGGGCCTGAAGGTTCCAAGCTTCCCAACATGGCTTTCTGATGACCAGGGGAAGCCACCAAGAGGACTTGCTAGAAAAACAGATGTCCCTATCCAGACACGTAATTACATGGTGCACACCTGTAATCCCAGTGTGGCAAGAGAGAGACTGACACCAAAAAAATGAAGGCACCACATGGTCACAAGAAAAATAGCTCTTTTAGTGTCGACACTGGCCTGGGGGACTCATGTCCACAGCCTGAGCAAACACTGAACAAAGAGCAGAACTTATTTATGAAACCCTGCCCCATTAAGATTTTTAGGGTACAAACTAAATCCATTTATTGAATACGCAATTTTTCACCTTATTTGAATACAAGCATTGTTCAATTACATTGATTACAATAATTTTCGTCTACTTTGCCTAAAACTGTAGTCACCTCACTTTTTGCCGATGCTTGCTGGGTCCATTTGGTTAATTCTCCTGTTTATCGTTACCTTTTTCACCTGCAGGGGCTCAAAGGTCAACCCTTCTTAGCACAGCCCTTACTAGTTGTTGTGGAAACATGGAGCCTGCCAGTCTGCAATTGTCTGTGGCTTCCTGAATTTATGGTAGGGGTCCTGCCACAACAGTACTTAGGAGGCTGAGGCAAGAGGATTGCTGGGAGTTCGAGACCAGCCTGGGTTACAAAGAGAGACAGAGAAGAGTGGAGAGGGGAAAGAGGAGAAGAGAAGCTCCTATCACCTAGAAAATTCCAAAGGATTTAGGAACGCTGTGTCCAGAACCAGCCAGATACCAATATGAGAACAAGAGATGCTCCTACCCCTCCTATGCCTCAGGGAATTGCAAGGGGTTCAGGAGTTCTGTGCCAGAAACTGGGCGCAAATATATATTTCTTCTTATGTCACTCTACCGGAGACAGGAAACCACATAGTACTCTCCATATTTCAAGCCGAAAGGGACTTTGTCCAGGCCATTAGTGTTTCTCCTCAGAGTGGGTAGAAGTGGTGGGAGTTGGGGTGGGGGATTGCACCACCAGCTTTCAGATTACTTTACCAAAGCTACTTTCCAGAGAGGAAGTCAGGAAACCTTGGGGAACATTGCTATTGTCAAAATGAAGCCCCACAGTCCCCATGTCAGGGACTGGTGGGGAAAGAATATGCAGTGTAGGTGGCACTCATGCATGCCCATCTGCTCCTACAGAGGAGGAAAGAAGGAACCCCACCCCCTCTCTACATCCAGATTTCAAATGGGTGCATTCTCTTGGCAGCATCCTACTGGCAAGGTTCCTGGGCTTACAGCCCCTACATAGAAAGGGGTAGAAATGGGGTCACTGCAGCCTACCTCCATACCCAGGCAGGGTGAAGAAGCTCCATTTGTACTTGGAGGTGTCCTGGGACCTGCCCTCCTTTTCAGTAGGCTAATGGGTGTCCAAGGCTCTATAAAAGTGGAGGGGTCTAGGTAGAGTTACATGTTGGAGACCTAGCTAGTCCAGAAACCCGAAAGGGGTCATTCCAGCTGACGGCTGGCCGCTAATGGCATGTGGTCACCCAGAGGTACTGGAGAAATGCCTGGGATTGACCCTTCATTTGTTCTGGAGTGTTCCCACTGGAAGGAAAGCTGGGCAGTCCATAGTTCATGCACTATCATTGACAACACAGCTCCCAGCAAAAAAACACAGCCAGAAACATGTCCATAGGGAAACGTCAGGTCTGAACATACAATCCATGACTTCTGTCCTCGAAAATCACTGGGATACCTATTTCAAGGGTTGATGCCCAGCTGACCAGAGTCACCCTCCCAGACAAAGGGTGGTGTTTCAGCAAGCCTCTGCCTGCTCTCTCCACCTTGAGGTGTGGCAGGCAGGCATGGAGGTTCAGAGCTTCTCAAGGCTCAAGTCCATAGCAAGACCTGGTGGGAGAGGCAGGCAGAGGAGGGCAAGTGGGACTGGGGGCTTGTCCAGTCTGGAAGGGCATGACTAGAAACTTACCCTGGGCTCCTGATGGACATCCTGCTGAGAGTGTGGCTCAACAGCAGAGTGCTTACCTAGCATGTATGAAGCCCTGGGTTCCAGCCCAGCACCAAAAAGGAAAAGAAAAGAAAAATCTTAGGTTTGAAGCTGGAGTGGAAAGAGCAGTTGAAGTTGAAGCTTTCTGCATTAGGGGTCCTGGGCGCAAGAGGGTTTGGCGCCACCTTGTGGAAGGTTTGTGCCTGTGGGGCCGAAGGAGAGGGAGACAGACTGAATGCTCTGGCTTCCTGAAGATGAGGACCCCACCTTGAGAAGGATGGAGCAGTAAGACAGAGCCTAGGTCCCACACACAAGAGCCACGAAACCAGCCCCAGGTCTCTTAGCCAAATAACTGCAGGAGAGCTCAAGAATCTTTTTTTTTTTTTAACGTAACCCACTTGTCCTGGGGCTCTTGCGCAGCCAAACCTACAACCTAATACAGAAATGGGTCAGCTGTTGCCTCTGTGAAATACATCATCCCAAAGCTTGGGTTGGAACAATGAGCCCAGCAGATCTACATCTGGGCAGTGGCACTGTCAGATTGCCAGCAGGACCTCAGGAGGCCTTCCTAGCCTGGGCTAGAACTGCACTCGCATTTCTGCTTCATTCCACTACCAAAGCAGGGAATGAGAAATGACGTTCCACACTCTTTGAGACCAGGAATGCCAAAAGGGGAGAGAAATTGGGGCCAGTGACCCTCAGAATGTATGCGCCTTGGTTTGCAGGTTGCGCAACCTGGCCTGCTCATCTACAGGTCACCAGAAATGAAGTGGGGTAAAGGAAGTGCCCACCACTGCAAAGACCCAGCCAGCTTCTCTGCTGGGTCAGGAGCCTGAGGAAGTAAGGGTTAGTCCCTTGCTCTCCACACAGCCCATTCTCAGCCCACCCCAACCGTGTGCCTCATACCATGCCCTGCCATGGGCATGACTCAGGAATCCTACTACATGAATTTCAGATTCTTCCTTCATCTTGCCCATGTGATTCATTGTGAAATGTAGACTGACTTACTAAAGGTCAGCAGATGGTGGTGGGTGTTTGTCCCATAACTTGTAAAGAGGCTGTGCTATTTGGAGCTGAGATCCATATCCAGATCTGATTCCAAGTCCTGTATTGGGATCTCCAAGAAGGGTTAAACACCACATTGCGCCAGTGGAATGTCCTTCTCTAGGATTTATTTGAAAGTGAAAAGATTTTCCTCACCTGAAATACCCTAAGAGGAAAGGCTGCCTAAAGGCACAAATCAGGGGACATGATGACACATGCCAATAGTTCTAACACTTGGGAGGCTGAGCCAGGAGGCTCACAAATTTGAGGCCAGCCTGGGCAACTTAGCAAGATCACATCCCAAAATAAAGCTAGAACAGCTGGGGATGTAGCTCAGCTCTCCCTGGGTTCAATTCTCAGTACTGCCAAATATAAAATAAAATAAAGGCACGAATGATCAGAGACCCACATGGCTTAAGGACAATTTTAAGACTGAGATTCATCATCAAAGCTGCCGCTGCTCCCCAAAGCCCCTGTCATCAGGCAGAAGCAAGGCCAACCCTGGCTGTTCTGCCTTAATTATTGCCTTCCTAGAAGACTGCATTCTAAGGGAGAACCACTTAAAGAGAATGGTGATTAACCTTAAATAATTCCCTGAGCACGGGCTAGCCACATGGGTGGAGAGTGTACTTTAGGACAGTGACTCAGGGTGAATTTTTCTCCCAGTCCCCAAAAGGGATTGTCTGATGTCAAGATATCTCTGGCCCAAGCTAATAAACATGGAGGGGCAGGGAACCAGGGTTGTAGTGAGGTGTCTTGATCCTAATATGAGGAAGATTCTAGAGCATTTTATAAAAAGAGATGGCCCATGGCTCTCCAGGCTGGTTAAGGGATTACTTTCACGAATTGCAGGATTATTGCCTTTTTTGGGAGGGGGGTAAAACAAGGTCTCACTATACACTCAAACTTACAGTTTTCCTGCTTCAACTTCCTATATGCCACCACACCTGGCTGCAAGGGAGTATTTTGTAGTGGTTTTTAAAAATAAGGTAGACTGAGATGATCTGTCTCCAAAATACATAGACATTGGTAAATGACCAAAGCAAGATGAAGGACACAGTTTACTGTATGTCTTCTGTACAGAACAGTATGGCCCAATATAAGTCATTAGCCACGTGCGTGTTTTAGTATGAACGTAATCCCAGCATTTGGGAGGCTAAGACAGGAAGGACACAAGTTGAAGGCCAGCCTGGGCAATTTAGCAAGTCCCTATCTCAAAATAAAAAAGGCTGGGAATGTACCTTGGTGGTAGAGTGCCCTTGGGTTCAATCCTTGATATTGAAAAAAAATTGAAGAAAAAATACAGGAAATTACTTTGTGATCTGTCTAAAACAAAATAAGCTAATAAGTATTATTGTTATCATGTGACTGTATTCCAAATTAACATAACTGGGTTCTGGATTGCTCGCCTTTCCTTCTGGAGTTGGAGTCTAGGTTCTTCTCACTTGGAACAAAGAATTGAACAAAACAAGCAAAAAAAACGGTAACAAAGTTTATTTAAATGCAAAATAGAGATTGGGAGAGGAACTAGCTCTGCAGAGCAAGTTAGGGCCAAACAAAGAAAAAGCTAAAAAAGAAAAGAAAAATACATACTGCATCTGAGAGATGTGGTATGGAATATCATGAAAAGATAAGTTAGCACTGTTTCCTCATGGCTCCCTTTATTTTATGGTCTCCAAATCTCGAGGAAACCTATGAGAATTTCTATATCCTGGTCCTGAGAGGCAATGTTGGACTCCCACACCTCAGGCTGACATCAGGTCTAGCCCATTATCCGGAGAAGTCACATCTGTTTGAGATTTTGTAATTAACAGGTCACACCCACTTTCTCAGCCAATTTTTGCAACGCCCTACTCTCCTACCTCATTATGATTTCACATTCAATTCTTTTTCATGCTTAAACTTTTTAGATCCTGCCAATCTCTCTTTCCTCTTAGGAGTTCACAGACAGTAAAGTGAATTAATAAGTACCAGGTAAACATTAAAGGAAAAAATCAACCAGCCATCATGCTCTCACATTCTCTTTCTCTCTCTCTCTGTCTCTCTGAGAAATGTGTGAGTCACTGTGATTTTATTCCATGTGAATAATCAGCAGCCTTACTTCCTGTTGGTAAGATGTTCTCAGTTCTGTAACAGAAATAAGTATTCTGTGGCCAGCACAACCTCTGAGTGAAGCGAGATGGGAAGGCGGCTTGGAAGTAACCTGTATCCAAGCCAGTTGAGGTGGGAAGGAGCAGGGAGAGTGTGCAACACCAAACTATGTGCTTGGGGAAAGAGTGCACGCAGACTGGAAGGGGGTAGGAAGAAACAAGTTGTCTCAGTTCAAGGGCAGCCTCTGCAGCAGTGATTTCCAGCCTGTAATTGCAGATCCTTGGACAGCCGGTCACAGCCGGTGCCTCCAAATGCATGAATGCACTGTTTTGGCAAAAAGTGTCACAGCTCAGTGTCACCAGTGTTACACTTCTGTGAGATTTTAAGCGCCACTCAGAGAGTTGGAGAACTCAGGTTTACTCATGTGGATGGACCCAAGGGAGTTCTTTGCACTCCAAAACCTGGGCCCCCAGCACAGAAGTCCAGGGTTTATATAGGGAGTTTGGTTTCAATTTTCCAATGTGTGGGCGGGGTTCCAGAAACAAAAAGCTAAGTCTGGTCCTCAGGTGACAGAATGAGGGGAGTTTGATGATAAAGGCAGGTGACCAGGGTCAGGCCTGGTCAGTGATTAC
This sequence comes from Hystrix cristata, assembly GCA_004026905.1. Lineage (NCBI taxonomy): Eukaryota > Metazoa > Chordata > Mammalia > Rodentia > Hystricidae > Hystrix > Hystrix cristata. The sequence continues at coordinate 19,153 of PVJO010025654.1, forward strand.
CTGTTTCATTACCATTTCTAAAGAGCTGGGGAAGGATTTTATGACCCTTTGTCAGAACCTAGAGTTTGGGCCCTGGGGCTTTTCCGCCTCAGCACCAAGCACCATTTGCACAGCAAATAAATCCTGTCTCCCGCAAATGTAATTATATCACTAACAGCAATCATATATTGAGTGTGCTTTCATGTTATCTCATATAAATCTTACAGCTCTCTGAGAGATAGAGCTTAGTGTCCTCAATTAATAGATGAGGAAACTAGGCTGGGGATAAATGACTTGCCCAAATTCAAAAAGATCATTCATTAGTTGGACTCAACTGAAACATGCTTAAGCAAGCAAATAAACAAAATAGCACACATTACATAAATCATATTAACGGGAAATCCTGAGAGTTTAAGACTGGCTGCATCTGAAATGGCATACTTTAATTCAGCCAAGAGAAGTGGGGAACTAGATGGAGTAATCAGGAGCCAAGCCCATCCCCACTCCTTTTCTCCTTCTAAACTCAGTCTAATGACACCTTCATACTTTTGTTAGTCATAGCCTGAGCATCTACAAATTGCAGAAAGAGCATTAACTCTCCTGTCTCCTCCTTACCCTAGGACACCCACTTCCTTATCAGCACTCAGACCCTGACCTTTACCCCTTCACTTGTCAGTATAGGAATAAAACATCCCCAGACCCCTATATTTACTCAAGCTCCCTAAACCTTATCTCGTGCCTAGCATCATAAAATCCATTTTGAGTCTGAAACTTCTAAACCTCCGGAATTCCAGAAAACAATGTATGACTAATGTGACATAAGATTAATAACAACATGCCTAAAACAACAACAACAACAACAACATGCCTATGTAAAATTCTTTGTACTAAACCATATAGAAGGGATGAGCAGACAAAGACTCGGGGTTGAAAGCAGTTGCACATGAGCGCCTCTTGATCATGGGCTAATAAATCAGACTCAATTTGGCTTCTTTGTGTTTGTGTAGCAACTCTCTCACGACCAAGTGAGGTGAGATTGGGCTGGCCAGTGGGGCCGGCTTGGACTTCCACTTCAGCATCCACATCTCCTCATCCTCTTCCTGTCTGTCTCTGCTGTGGTTTCCTTTATAATGGCTTCAGCCATGGGAAGACTCTGGCCCCATGTCTGCAAGGATGGTCATCAGTAATTCCAACTCTACACTGCTGTTAACTCAGAGAAATCCCCTTCCAAGGCCTCTGATTAGCCAGCTTGGACCATGGATCAAGGAATAGGAAGCTCTGATTGACCAGCCACGGTCATGTGCACACTGGAATAAGGCTCTCAAACTGGTAACTCAAACCCAGAACAACCACAGGGCATAGAGGAGGCTCAACCCAAAGTAAAATAGAGAGGTTATGTTACCAGGAGACTAAAGAGTAAGATGAGGAATGGAGGATCGAAGCCCGAAGTTGAACTGAATTCAATTTAAAGCCAAATGCAGCAGTGCTTCAGATGTTCATTGATGTTACAGACCTGGAAACCTCTCCAGTCCTCCTCTCTGATTCCAGAGCATTTTGCAGATGCTTTTGGCACATCCGGAAGCGGACTGTGAGCTGCTGCCCCACTAGAAAATGTAATTCCTGGCTATCGTAAACCCAGCTACAGTAAAGAATTAAAGAAACCGAGTTTAAATTAAGAGAAGACAATTTATTTAGAGGACAGTTTGTTTAAAAGTGGTGAAAAGGGGGGGAAAGGAGATGATGGATAGCTACTCGAGGAGTAGGGAACATTCGAAAGCCAAATATGCTAGCCCCTTTTTATTGAGATTTTCTCCTTGGGTCGGGCCTTTGGAATCTGGTTGGCTCCTGGGCTTATCAGTTATCTCTGCCTCGATTTCTCATAGCTATGTGACTTTCTTTGAAATTGGATGGCTTAGGGCCAGGTAATGCAGAGACTTAAGAATCAAGAGGGGGAGTTTGTGTTCTTTATGTTAATCGGGTTACCTGGGGACCTTCCCGGAGCCAGTCTCTTTGCCTTTGTCTCTTTAACTGTTGGAATCTAGCTGCCGTTATGTTCCTATTTGATTATACTGTCTGGCTGTAGAGGTCAAAATTGTCTATTAATTTTTAATAATGTATCTTTTCCCTACCTATGGGGACCCCTGTCCCTACACTTTTACTACTGTTCAAGTCACATGATAACATGCGCTTTTTGTTTTGGCCCCATCTAGAATCTATCTGGTAGGCTCATGTGTGAAATTTGTGAGAATGTACAATATTCATGTGCATTTGTACAAGTTCCTCTTCCCATCCTCCCACTCCACCCTAGGACAAGTGCCTTTATTCAGCCTCACAAAGGCTTGTAGACCATGATTGTTATAGGGCAGAGAGTGTCTCAGAGTCTTTTTATACTCTGGCTGTATTCTAAGTTTTAGGTTCTTATTTGTCTCAAGCAAAGACTTGAAAGGACAAACTTAGGGCTGTAAGAAAATTTATTTAAGTAACAAAAGAAGAGGAAACCAGTTCTGCCAAGCAAATAACAGCTACTGAGGGGTGTTAGGGAGCAAGGGGCAAGAGAGAGCAAGAGAGCAAGTTCGTCGTGTCATTTTTTATTTATTCCATTTTAGTTCTCATGAGAGTTTTTCTGATACTGTGAGAAAAGGGCATTTGGATTTCATGCCCTTTTCAGACCAGGAGACAGGGGTTTGTGGAAAGCAGACAAGAGATTATTTCAAGGGGTTGCCCCGCCATTCTAGCATTCAGTGGCTGTGCAAAACTTTAGTGGAATAACTGAGAGACATTAAGTGCCTGATTTGGGGACAAGGCATACCTATGCCAAGCTGCTGATGCTCTGACTGCACAGTTCCAACTAGAAATGCTATCCTTCTGCTGAGATGGTTAGATTTCCCTAGAAAATCCCTAACTTCTCACCTTGTTTAAAGTGAGTTTCTTGTCAAGAGTACAGTTTAGTTACCGCATGATGAATTCAGCAGGTAATATCCAGGTTCTTGTGTATGATGAGCAATAAATTGCAAGCACACACAATAAGGCAAGTGAAAAGCAACCACATTTATTGAAGATCACAGGAAGTTGTGCTCAGGACAAGTCCAGACTGACAAAAATATGGCATGAACAGAAAAGTGGTGCCAGGGTGTTTTAGTTACTTTTCTCTCGTTGTTGGGACAGAATACCCGACACCCAAAGTTAGGGGAAGAAAGGTTTATTAGCTCACAGTCTGCAGAGGTTTCAGTCTATAGTCCGCTGGGTCCGAGGC
>PVJO010025655.1:0-22396 GCA_004026905.1 Hystrix cristata
GTGTAGACACAGATGATAAAAGGAAAATAGGTGACAGCTGATGGGGAAAGAAAAATATTTTTGAGGACTGTTGAGTGGCTGCTTGTGTTAGAATACTGAAGGCTAGATTTGATTTTTAATTATCACTTCTTTTAATAGGCAAAAGGCATGTACACCAGAATACCTACATTAAAAGGGTTATTTCTGTTATATTTATTTTTCCTTAAACATTACACAACATTCTAGTTGCCAACCACTCTGTTTCACAATTTGTCTTATGTGGTTTTACCTGCCTGTGTGTGATATGGAGAATCTTTTTTTTACATGGAGAATCCAAAATGGACCCTTCACCAGTTTGTGAGGTAGATCTTGGGGAGTTCTTGCCTCCTACCCAGCAGATGTAGCCTCCAGACCCTTCTTTTGATGTGGCCTAGGGGAGCAATGATTGTAAGGACGGCTTCTGAATCTCACTCCTGTATCTATTTCGAGAAGATTCAGTGGCCAGGTCAGCCTTTGACCATAACCCTGAACACCAATTTGGCAGATTTTAGACATCAATTTCTTATTGAAAATTGGCACTTTATAACACCCATTGTTTCAGTAGTATAAAAATTACCTTTTTCAGAAGAACTCACATGGATCTTGTCACTTGAGTTCGAGAATTTATTATCATTATTTATTGCTATCTTCCCAGGTGAAAAAAATTACCCCAAGTATTATTAGTCACAGGGAGTTTGCTGTAAGGATCAATTAAACAACATTTAGTGACACTTTCTGAGTCAATATTTTACTTGTTAGTTGGGAATCAATAATTAAGATATTATCATAAAGATAATGTTTTCCTATTTTTTTTTTTTGCACTTTCCATGTGGCACACTTTTCTACCAGATACAGTATACTTGGTCTTCCCTGTCGCTCCTTTCAGTGGTTGCTCAAGTATCATGTTTAAATAAAACCTATCTTGACCACACCACTAAATTTGCAAGTACAAGTACCTTACCTTCTAATCCACCTTCCCTGACTGTATTTTCCCCACAGCACTTACCATCTCTTAGTCGAGAAAATATTAAAATTGTTTAGCACCTGCTATTTATTGTATCTCTACATTCTATAGTAAGTACTCTGTGAGAACAGTGATTTTCCCTGCTTTTTTCAATGCAGTATCCCCAATTAATAGTGCTCTGTGTTGCACACGTTGAAGTCGAAGGTTTTGTTGTATGAATCAACGAATGCATGCATGGATTAATGAATAAATAAACTAAAAACAAAAAGTATTGATTCTTTACTGACACAGCTCAGGTTGATAGTACGTAATTTGCTAGAGTACCACGAAATTTGACATGAAAGAAGTCAGAGTTGTCAAATGAAGCTACAAGCTTTTATAGCTTGTAGATAATCATTTGAAAGTAAACTTGATGATTAGTTGTTCAATATATATTTGCTTCATTGATGTTACTGTTTAATTTATAATATTAGGTCTCTCCTTTTTTATATTAAGATAACAATATAAAGTCAAAAAATTTAAATTTTCAAATTGAAACAAACAAGTGATTCATGATTCTGGTCTGTTGGGTCCAGGAATTACATTAATGGTCTTTGTGCCACTCTAATCAGCAAAAGTTAAATTATGTTTCAGGTAATACAAGTAGTACTAATTAGGATCTTTGCATGACATGCTGAAGTTCTCACAGGTTCTAACAGTGACAGATAATCCATTTAAATAAACACACACACTTTTTTACCCTGTATTTTCTCACTTAGACTTGGTAGGGTGGTATATAAATTATTTATTTGTCTGTATTTCATTAAGTATTGAGTACAAGTTATTTATCAGTTAAGGTTCATCAGAAAAGTAATAGGATGCCTATTATTTAATAGATGTGTGTGTCTGGAGAGAGGTAGGGAGGAAGGGAGTGAGAAAGGAGAAGAGGAGGAGAGAGGGGAGGAGGAGAGAGGAGACAAGGAGAAAGATCAATCCAGAGATTGAGATTATTCTGAAGAATTGATTCCTTTCACTATGGAGGCTGAGAAGTGCCAAGATCCAAATCCACAGTTGGCAGGCTGGAGACCTAGAAGAGCCAGTGGATCCATTTCAGCCTTTATCTGAAAGCAGAAGGCGTATGTCAGCTCCAAGACAGGAAGAAAGAGGAGATGAATCCTTCCTTACTCAGCCCTTTTGTTCTGGCCCCTCACACCAGGAAGGTAATACTTTCCTAACTTTACTGATTCAAATGTTCCTCTCATCCAGAAACACCCTGATAGACACAACAGTAATGGTGTTTAGTCAAGCCTGTGGACACTCCATGGCCCAGGGAAGCTGATATAAAATTAACCAGCACGGTCGGCACGCTAGCACAGCACGGCCGACCAAACAATCTGGTCTCCGGCAGCTCGACCCACATGAGTCAAAGACACGGCCACTCGACCTGTAGTCAGGAACAGCTGTTTGATGTCACATCCTTTTTCTAATCAACCATTGCACCCATACTGTCTTAATTTTATCAGCTCTGCCTTTTATTGGTATAAAACAATTAGGATGATTAAATATTTAATCTTTATATATGAAAAATAGCCTTTAAATCAGTTTGATAAAAATTATCTTGATATCCTATCTATGTTACCAGTTTGACAAATCCAGTGATTTTGGTTTAGTTTTACATGGCTTAATTTTTGAATGGTCAACATATTTTAAATACATTATCACAATATACTTCTAATTTTAAATTAAAATCAATATACATTTCATTAGACACTGTGTACAATTTGAATTCTGTTTTATTTTATTTTGTGATACTGAGGATTGAACTCAAGTCCTTCACAGTGAGGTACTTCTCCAGTCCTTTTTATTTTTTCTTTTGAGACATGGTCTCAATAAACTGCCCAGACTGTGTTCAAACTTGTGAGCTTCCTGCCTTAATCTCTCAGAGTGCTAGAAATATAGCTGTGCGTGATATATGTGCACCCATGTTTATACCAGCACAGTTTGTAATAGCTAAATCTTGCCGATAACCCAAATGCCCATCAATTGATGAATGGATAAAGATGTGTTTTTTTTTTTATACAATGGAGTACTGCTTTGCCATAAAAAGGATAAAGCTGAGACATTTCTAGGTAAGCTGATGCACCTTGAGACCATACTCTTAAGTGAAATAAATCAGACATATAGGTCTGATGTGAGAAACCAAAAGGGCAAATAAGGATGAAAATGTTTAATAGATATTATGAAATAGGAAGAAAATGTTCAAATGGAGGAACAAAGGAGGGGGAATGGAAGGAAGGGAAAAGAAAGAAAAAATGCAAACAAGCTTTTGTAAACAAGGAGGAGAAAAGAAGTGGAAGGGAGGAGAAATGATGGGGGAAAAAGATGTATCAAGATATAACATCTACAGGTACAAACGCTCAATGATGAATGTTATTATGTATATCTAAAATGTACCAGTAAAATTAATTTTAAAAAAAGAAATACGGCAGTGCACCACCTTGCCTGGCTCGATTCAGATTTCTATGTATTATCATGGAGTGTTAGCCTAGGAATTGTATGAATTTTAGTGTATGAATTGTGGAACGATATATAACACTTTAGTGAATACTATTTAAAACTTAAATATGCTTTTCTTCTAGAACATTATATAGTATTTTCCTCCTTAGACTGTCATAATGGATGAATAGTCTTTCAAAAGGTTCAACTGTTCCATCTACAAATCTAATTATTACTGGTCAGCCAGGAGGCTAACTTCAAATCCCATTCATTTGTCCTCATTATATTACTCTCACATACTTTCAAAAGCATTTGGACAGGAAAAATTTTCTTTAAGTATTTAATGATATTTTAAAATCCATGGTTTTATTTCATGGAAAATAATGCGACAAATCAAAACGTGGATGCTAGAGGTTCACATGGTATTATTTCACTAGTACTGGAAATCAATCAATTACTATATTATCACTTGAATTTTGTACCCTGATAAGGAAAAGAAATTGTCCTCCCTCCCAAGAGTATGTCAGAAAATACAAAGACACAGGACACAGCTTTTAGACAGTATCCCCATACTATTAATAGAGACTAGAGATAAAGGGAGCATAGCCATATTCAATTCTTTGAAATGTCATCTACATCCTCCATTAAGTTTTCACTTTACAAAAAAATAGACTATCACTTGTGAAATACATTTATATTGCACAACCAATTTATCTCATACATACACACATGCACACACACACATACACCTTGCAACTAACTCAGGAATTGGTAAACTTTATAATTCAGAAAAAAACATTAAAAGAAGGTTTCACATTTTGCTGGGAAAAGTTTTGTATCTAATTGTGTTTCAATTTTTTTTCCACTTAAAAAGAATGACCTTTCTCATGATATATGATCTTTTCCAGCTAGAAGCAAAAGGGGAGAAAAAAAAGAAGAGAACAAGCTAGCAAGGATTTTTTCCCCACTGATAGTTACTGGCCACGGCACCCAAGAGCTCCGGACCCCCTGGGAGAGGGAAGAAAGCAGAGCGAGCTGGGTGCAGGATCAACCCAGGTTCCTCCATCCTCAGTGAGATCCTAGACCACCCGCTGCTCAGCTCAACATCATGAAATGTGCTGGGTCCCGAAGCCATGCCCGGCTGTGTTACAGACAGCTGTCTGCATTGTTTATACCCCACTTAGTTTTAGAATATTTAACATGAGTGTCATGGCAGAGATGTGAGGATACCAAGAGACTTAATAATCAGTGAAATTGCTATTCTGCTGGCTCTGTAGCCTCTACGTAACATTTTTATAATTTAGTAACATCATTCCACCTACAGAACTTGACAAAGTTACTCTCCCTTTCATGGTTTTTTTGAACTCTCTTGGTTCCCCTTCAAGCTCTGCCGGTTGCACTTGTCGCCTCCGATAGTAAGTGTTGATGCCCCAGGCTCAGCCCTCAGATCTTCTCTCCCTATGACTTCACTCCCAAGGTAATCTAACGAGCGAGCCCGAGCCTGCAAAGGCCATCCGTGCACACTGGTGCGCATTTGTTTTTACAGCGCAGACACTTCCTGGAGCTTCGGGCATCACTGCATTAGCCATCGCCCCCCGAAAGCTCCACAGGTCTGGGCCTCAATATGCTCAAACCTGAAGTTCTGCCCTCCGTCTCACTCAGCTCTTCCCCAACTTTCCGTGACAACTTTCCAAATGCTGCCTCTTCTCAGGAAATGATACTGCTTTTTTCCACTGCTCAGGTGAAAAGATACTGCCTTCCTCTTTAACTGCTCCCTGTCTCCTATAACCGAAGCCACCAGCAACCCTTCCTGGTTCACCCTTCAAAGGAAAGATTCTCCTTGACTTACAACAGGTTTGATTACCTCCTGGAAAGTCCATTTTTATCTCTAAATCTTGCAATTCAAACATGCATTGAAGCTACCTCACTTACCAAACAGCACAGATTAGCCGTACAGCACACTATAGAGTATTTAACACGGTCGAGTTGTTCACCCTTGTGGTTACGGCGCGAGTGGTGGCTCAGTGCAATCAAGAGAGAAAGAGACAGAGAGAGACAGAAAGGCCCTGCGTATCACTAGTCCGGGAAAAGACCAACGTTCAAAACTACCAGTACAGCTTCTACAGAATGGCATTACTTTAGCACCATCGTAGAGGTGCAAACTCATCCAGCCAAGCTATTGTAAGTGGAGGACAGCCCGTAAGCAGAAAAGGCAATGACAGCTCATGACCGCTACCATAACCTGATACTCTAAAGCCTCCCAGTCAGTCTCTCTTCATCCACTCTGCTCTCTTCCCATTCAATTCTCATTCATCTTTCAAAATGGGAGTCAGAGCACAACATTCCTCTGGTCAGAAACTTTGGATAGTCCTTCCTTTCACTTAGCATCAAAGCCCAATTCTTAGCAAGATACCGTCTAGTTGCTCCCCGCTGCTTGCTCCCCTTTTCATCTCCCACAAGTCTCCTGCTCACGCCACTCCAGTCCCACCCCATGGCCAGAACCAGATGCTTCTATTATAGGTTTGTGCTAATACTACTTTAGTAACATGTAAATTCATTGCTTAATAAAAATTGAAAGTATAATAAAATAAATTTGCTGAATATTTCCAGAAGTTCCCCTTCCCTTCCCTCCTTTTTTTTTTTTTTTCCTCCAATATGGGGCTGAGGATTGAGCCCAGGGCCTTATGCATGTTAAGCAGAAAGTTTCCTTAGTATAATTTTAGGAATCCAACATAAAATGAAACCAATTATATTTTCCTTGTTGATGAAACTTCATCTGAACTTGCTTTTAATTATTTCTAAATATTAAGTCTGTGCATGAAGGCTGACAATTTGGGAATTCTATTTTTATTCACTTATTGTCTGTTGCTGTTAATATCAATTTGGATCCCTTGGCTATGTCAACAGTTTGCAGAAGTCCAACATATTCACATACATGTACAAACATACACTCACCTATGTAAGAATTATTTTTCACACAAGGTGAACTCAGAGATGACGGGTTTCTCCATACCCTACTTTCCCTGGAAAGTGTCAGGTAGGATGAGAACAGCACAAGACAGGTTTGCACAGGCTGAGAAATCAGAGTCTGAAAACACCAGAACTCGTAAGGCCATGGGCCGTGGTAACCCTAACCCTATCCCCGAGCTGGGATTGAATTCACACTGCAGAGTATTTCACACTATGGAGCGGTTCTCCACAATTCTATTCCTGTGGATCTCATCCAGGGGAGAAAGAGAGTCCTGTCGAAATTTTAAGAGAGATGGTTAAATTACACACTAGTTGATTAGACAAGAATTGCAAACCAAGATGGAAGAATAGGATGGTATTTAAAAAATTTTTAAAGATAATTTGCAAAACACTTCCCTGTAATGAAAAATACTAATAAATAATATATTTAATGGATGAGTTAGAGAGTAAATCAGACTCCATTGAACAGAGAGCCTGTGAACCAGGCCAGGGCTTCTCACAGTTCAGTATGGGAACCCACGACCTAAGGATCTTGTTACAATGTAGCTTGCGATTCACCCTCTAAAGTTAGGACCAAAGTTCTGCATTTTCTAATAAGCTCTTAGAAGTTGCTGATGCTATCAGTCTCAATGTTATTTTGAGCTATCAGAGCCTGGAAGGTCTAATATCACCCAGGAAATAAAGAAATAAAAATTTGTACATTAAGAGCGAATAGTAGTATGAAAGCTGCTACATAGGTTAAATTTTAAGAAACAGAAAAATTTGAGAAGAGTCTACACTCGAGAGAGAATGGCTGAGTCTTCTTCCACATTGAAGAAGGCAATTATTGGGATCTGATCATGGTGACAAGATTTTACTCTTTCAGTCAGTGCTTTAGTGGGATGAGATTTTGAACAGAAAGAATAAAAGAGACGAATAATTACGGCCAGAGGACAGACTGAGGTAACTGGCGTCAAAGACAGACTGTCTTCACCCCCTCCCTTTCCTGCACAAACAGGCAACTTCACCTGTTCAGATCTGGCACCACAGCACTGACTTTCTGAGGTGCTTCGACTGATACAATGTGACGTCCTAGACGTTTCATCTCAAGCCTTGAGAAGGCCGGCAGCTTCCGCTTCCTTCTCTGGGAAACCAGGCTCCATGAAAGGAGCAGGGAAACACAACGTCCTTGCTGGAAAGAGACCACGTGGACCAAGGCATGAAGCCCGATTAGATGGCACCGCTTCGGCCAAGTTTCCTGCTGCAGGTAGGCCATGGACCAGTTTAGGAAAGACAAAGGAGCCACCTAGCTGAGCCTCAGCCAACCTGCACCATATTAAGAAACAAAAACTTGTTTAAAACCATTGAATTTTGGGGTGGCATGGGAGATGACAGCCCCGTAGGTAACTGCAGCACTGTTAAGTCACAATTGTCTTTTAAACTCAGGTAAAATTGTGGAGTTGGCAATAAACAGATAAAGCAGCAGTGCTATTCAAACTAGCATAAACTCTCATACAAGTTTTGGAAACTACCATGTGGCAGTTCACTCCATGGGAGGCTAGCGTAGAGGTCACGAGATGGCTGCCGGGTTGCAGAGAATCAGCGCTACTGTGCCCGGCCAGCAGGAATTTTAAGGGAAGTTTGGAATCTGTCGTCCTGGTATCTCACAGCACACTCAGGCAAACCGGCTGCCAAGAAGCAATGTTCCACTCTCAGGTACATTTTGTTTCATTTACACAATGTTTTCCAAAATAAATGCATAAAGCTCAGTTCAATTCTGATGATAAAATATTGGGAAGATTCATACAAAAATCAAATCCTCATATTTTGAACAGTTGGACAAAGATCAGTTTTCTGTCCTATGGGGTAATACACGCCTGGAGGAAAGATCGAGAGGCTTGTAGCTAAGCATGCATGCTCTTCCCTCCATAGGTATTTGAATTAGTAAACTTTGACACAGACTGAGTCAGAGACGGAAGTCATCAGAGAAGAACCAAGTTGAAAAACAAGGCTACAGAATATCCAGCTCACCTCTGCACCAGCCTCTCCACCCAGTGACTGGTGGTTTGGGAGCTGGCACCCGCCCAAGGCAGCAATTCTTGCTTTATTTAGGGTTGTGTTTTAAGCATCTGCTAGGTGTAAACAGGTAGTAGGTTTCAGACACACAGAAGCAGAGAAGATGGATGATCCTTGCTTCTGACTTTCAATTAACTGGATTTGTATGTAATTCTACAAGGCCAGACACTTTGTCTTGGTTAACTGCTGTATCCTAGGAGGTCGATATGCATTTGCTGGTGCTCTTGGCATCCCGTCCACCACTGAGTCACTCTCCTGATACACCCAGTTCTGATTACAAATCTGCTCTTCGCCCCTGCTAGAGAGTTTTGTAGGCCCATTCACCTGCCTGAAGCTGTAGTTTTTCCAATCTTGTTGGGGGTCACTGTTGCTCTTACTCCCTTAGTTACATATTTTATAGATTTCTTAACATTTGAGATAGGAATTATATGATTTCTAGTTTTCAGCACAGCTATGGATTTTATCTTATTTTTACATTCCTTTTCTCATCCCAGTGGTATTTAGGAAAGAAGTGATAAATATGTAGGATCAGCCAGTTGCACTGAACCACAAATCAAGTTATGGAGATATGCGAGGAAAAATTGTAAATTTTACATCTAGAAAAGTTCTCACATTTGAAGGATAAAATTAGTTATTCTATTCTATAAACAAGATCTTCGAGAATACATTTCACATTCCAGACATGTGAAATTTTACTGAAATTAGCTAAAAGTGAATTTAAAGCTCCAGAATGTAAAAGTTGAGGCATGAGTTGATAAGAATTAAAACACAGAGATTCTTATATAATCACTATAAATATGACTACAAAACAGATAGTGACAGCAAAAAAAAATCTTTCAGGAACGACAAAAAATGTAATGCAAAATGAAAAGTGTAATTTAATTTTAAAAAATTTGGCACAAAAATATAGTTTTGTAATAATAATTGTAAGAACACAAATGAGAAAAGGTAAAGCATGCTGCTTGTTTCATACACACACACACACATACATACATACATACACGTATGGCAATATTATTTTGCTTTTCATGTTGGGATTAGAGACAAAAATTAAATGTTATCATTTCAAGCATTTAATGAAAATTAAAAGCTAATGGAAGAGGAAAATCAAGCAACTGTCAAAATAGAAAAAGAGACAAAGAGAATTTTACACATATATTAAAAGACACCAAAATTAATAAAGCAATGAAACTTGTACACTTTTAGCATAAGCTTACACAAAAGCAAAATACAATTAACATATGTGCAAATAGGTAATCTATATCTTGTGCAGACACATACATATGTAATTATATATGTATGTGGATATACATAATGTGATTCCAATTTTAAATTTCAAAATATGTGAAAATATGTGAAAGCAAACACACTGAAATACTACCAACAGAGTATTTTTAAGTTCATTTTATGTGATTTTAATTTTATTTAGCTTTTTTTTTTCTTCCTAGTACTGGGGATTGAACCAGAGGCCTTCACACTGAGTTACATTTCCAACCCTTTGTTTGTTTGTTGTTTTGATACACTGTTGCTAAATGACTCAGGCTGGGCTGAGACTTGTAATACTTGTACTTCATCTTCCCAGAATGTTCTGATTACAGAGTACACCACTATTTTCCTTTTCCTGTATTATTACATTCTATATAATAAACTTGAATTACCTTCAGAATAAGAAAAATTCTATTTTTAGAGGCAATAAGAGGAGACCAATTTGTGTAAGAGAAATTGATTTTGAAAATAAAAATGGGCAAGCCTCAGTCACCTCCTCAGCTGATACACCATCACCCTCATCTCCTCCAAGACTGATGCCTACTTGCTTCAGAGTAGCACCTGTTCCCGAATCCTTTGGTTTCACCAGTAGAGGGGCTCTCTCAACACCCCGCCCTGCTCCTGCACTGTCACCTGCATCCTTATTGACTGGCCCCTCAATGACACCATCTTCCAGATTCACTTCCTGAGACTTCTGAGCCAGAATCCTCAGTCCCAAATCGTCCAGAGTTTCAGCAGGAGCAGCTGGCCCTGCAGCCCTTGCTCACATGGCCTTGAGTGGAAGAGGAACCCCTGGCACTCCAGGAGGCACTGCCAAGACCTCAGCTACCACTTGCATGTGGATGGTGCCCCCCAGGGTTGCTATGGCTCCCCATGGAGGATTGGGCTGCCCATCCGAAGCTTGTCTACACAGGGAGGAGCATCCTCTCAAAACAAAGATATCACAGAGACAGAATACTTCCTGTTTTTAAAAAAAAAGAAAAAACTGGCAAGCTGTGGAAAAGGCATGATAAAGAAAATGGTTAAGAGCAATGTTAAGACCCAGATCACAAAGACTGTGAGATCCTTATTCAGCAAATAGTAATGCATTGAATGTTTGTGTGAATCTCTAAAAATTTCATCTCACTGCCGGTGTGGCAGTATTAGAAGATAGGTGTTTGGGTTGAGTCTCATGAATGGAATTAGCACCCTTTTAAAGGACTCCAGAGAGCTCCGCCCCCCTTTCTGCCCAATGGAGATCAACAGAAGTCATCAGCCTACATCCAGAACAGGACCTATACCAGGACTCTACCATACAGGCATCCTCATCTTGGACATCCAGCATCCATGACTGTGAGATATAAGTGTATTGTTTAAGCCACAAAGTCTACAATAATTTGTTAGAGTAGCATAAACAGATTGAGACAAAAACAGGACACCCACCAGGTACAGGGTGTTATTTCTGAGCAATGCTTTGGAACTCAGCTTGCCTAGAAAAAATCCAAGCCTATAAAGAAAATGTGTCATTTCCTAACCTACACTGACAGTCATAAACAGGCAGTTGCGTAGTTTCCAACATTGTTTTACAACTTTACTAAATCAGGACAAATATTAGCTGCCACTGTGGCTAAAGTGAACTTCATATCAGGAACAAAGGCCCAGGGAATTCCAAACCAATCCTAGGCACTCAGTGTGCTCTGGAACTGGAACAGAAAGCTCTCCTCATGTCCAGTCTTGGTCTTGATCCACTGGGCATGTGCACAGGACATATTTATGGTTCTCCAGTAAGGAATCGAGACCTCACCACAGATGCAGGACGTGGCCTCTTCTGTACTGGTCTTCATGCCTGCTAAACCTCTGGGTGCACTGATGCTGTTTGCAGCCTTAGGTTAACTCATGGCCATGCCCCCCCTTTATAACCATCAGGATCTGGCCCATCCAAAAAGTAAAATACTTTATAGCCTGGAGTTGAACAATGAGAACACAAGGGAAATATGTCTTCTCAGATTGTCTAATAAACTAACTTTCAGCACTGGGGGAATTCATGTTGGGAATTTTTTTTTTCCTGGTAGAATGTATGAGTTCTTTGACAGTTATAAGGAAATATGTTCTAAGACATTCATGAACCCTCACATTTGTGAATACATATATGGCATAAAATATCTTCAAAACAATGTGATAAACTAGAACACACAATTTGGGTGAATTCTTAGAGCCTTAAAATTTCTATTAATATTTTATTGGAATAATGAATACACTGAATGACTTGTTTCTGAGCATCAGTCTTGCAGTGTATTAAATTTGAATCGCCTCCCAGTGGCTCTCCACCCAAGATTACAGGCTGTGAAATGTCGTAAAATATTAATCCCCTAGAAATAATAAAAGTTTTGCACGTGAAACCTACAATCAATAAACTTTTACTTTGTATGACATATGTTTTTATAATTAAAAGGTAGTTCTAAACTACTTACTGACAATATTAACACTCAGTGACATTTATTGTTTGCTGTCATAACATCCATTCTGCTCTCCATTCCTCTCAACAAACATATTAATAATTATACCCAAAATTTATTAAAAGAGTAAAATAAAACACTGGAAGCCCTTCCTAGGCTCAGAGAGGAAAACGCTTGAAAATTGTATGCCAGGACTAAAAAGAAACTAAACCTGAATGTAAAGACTGTGCTTTCCACCACAGCATGACTACTAATTTCCTAGAGCTAGTATAACAAAGTCCCCAAAACTGGGTCCCTTAAAGCAACAGAAATTTATTGTCTGATAGTTCTGGAGACAAGAATTCTGAAATCAAAGTGTCTGCAGGGGCCAAGGTGTCTCTTTCAAGGCTTGGCGGGGGCGGGCATCCCTTTCTATTCTAGCTGTTGGAGATTAGCAGCATTCTTGGCACTCTTGGATTAGAGCTGTCTCATGCCAGGTATATGTATATCTTCTCCCTGAATTTGCACATCATTTTCCTCATGTGGGTATCTCTGTGCCCAAATTTCCCTTTTAAGAGAATAACAAGTTTTATTGGATTAGGGCTCAGCCTAATGACCTCATTTTAACTAGATGACTACAATAAGATATTTCTTTCTCAGGGTAGGAGTGTGGGAGGGTGCTAGGGATCTTACTTGAAGCCTCATGCCCACTAAATGCACACTGTACCATTGAGCTATACCCCCCGCCCTTAAAGACCCTATTTCTAATATATCTATATCCTAAGATATTGGGGATTTGAATTTCATCACATCTTTCTTGCCGAGAAAGGGAAAGATAGAATTCAATTTCTATTACTTGCCTTCTAACGAGTATTTTCCTACTTTAAAATACTCAAAACTACATCAAAATGTGGAATAGTTTCAGAAATGTCATTTGAAAATACAATACCCCAAAATACTTCTTTTTAAATAGTTGTTAAAAGTACATGCAGTATATGTGTACAGTAAGAACATCCCAACTATTATAAGAAAGGAGGAGGGAAGGAATATTGACACTATATTTGAGTTTTCTTCATGATTATCTTACACTTTCGCATTCATTTAAGATTCTAGGAGCTGAGATCTGTATAAATTCCATGTCTACAACTTTTCTTCAACTAAACTAAGCCAAGAAAGTTTCTCAACAGCCTCATGAACATGATTATCTCAGAGCCTGATATAGTTTGAACCAGTATTTCAGAAGAAAATCTATCTATTTCTTCCACATTAAACTGATACAGCATGATTAATCACAAGTTCATTTAATGTTCTCTACTAAAGGATGGATTGGGCATTCTCAGAAATTCCTTACTATCTGATGGGCTGTATGTGTACAAAATAGAAGGTTTCTGCAACATCTTGGCCTTGGAAAAACAAAGACTCGACTGTATAAAAATGCTCAGTACATAATTTATTCGCTGAACATTTGACTGCAACCTTTAGAATATAATATTTTAAAGGTGTTTAAATTATACTTACTATGCTGAAACCAAACCAGACAAAGACTCATGACTGAGTTATAAGAGGAAGAATTACTTCATTTGGAAGCTTCCTGGGTATATATTACTAAAAACATATCAGGACTCTAAGACGCAGTTTTGTCCTGATTTTTCTTAAATAACAAAAAGGGACCCACAATCTTAAGAACATCAAATAGTCTCTAGAAGTAGTTTATTCTCTATTCCTAGAACAATTGCACAATGACAGATTTGCATTTCAAAGGGAAATTACAAAACTTTACAGAAATACATCATCCAACCAAATGTTAAATTAAAATGGTTCCCAGAACAGTACAGAATTCAGGGGGAAAAAAACCTAGTGTTTTGTAGAGCATTGAAAAATACTAATTTTGTGAGACACTAATGGTAGTTCCAAATAAAATGATGGCATAGCCAATAAAATTTGGAAAGAGAATCCAGGCATTCCTACTGAGAGATTCTTGTAGTTTTGGGCACCCTGATGTGTTGAAAAACACTCCACACTACAAAATTCAGTTCTTAATCTCAGTTTTATCTGTCTGCCTCCTCCCCCTTCTCACACACATACACAACACACACACACACACACACTTAATCCTAGTGTTTCTGAAAATAATTTGTCTAAAGAACACAATATTCTTTAAATCCTATTGATGCCTCATATTCTGTGAAAAGAACAACCTAGAGTATTTCCTTTTTCATTTTTAAGCATCTTCTAAGACTCATTTTAGTCCAAGAATATGCTGAATTATGGCCTCTTGTTTCTGTTTCCGCCCGAATTTGGCTATCAAGTGGCTTCCTGTTAGTCATGCACTTTCTCCATATAGATGGGAAGCAGTCTTATAACATGTAATTTGACTAAAACTCCGTAATGCCAGCCAAAATTCTTCTAGAGATTTGCATTTTGAAGTCTTCAATGTCCTCATAACTTATCTGTCTTAGCAACCTCGGGCAGTATTAAAAGGAATATGCAATTTGATGAGTTTCAGCAAAGGAAAAAGGCCTGAAGAAAAGAGAAGAATCTAATATCGCCTTCCCCTCCTCTGTCCACATCCTCTCTTGAAAATTCAGGTCTTGGCCTGCTCTTCAGATCCTATTTCACCTGGTTCATTTTGATTTGTGCTTCCAGTCTCAGCATAAACATCATTTCCTCCATCATTTGGGCCATCTGTAAGCCCAAAATCTGAGTTAAACCCATTCCTCTCCCATTCATCCTCAAAGCACAAAGTTATTTTTCTCTATTTTGACACTAGCTACATTTAATTATTTTATATTTATGCCTTCCCATCCCCCAGGGGACGTGATTTTAGTCAGTTTATCACAGATACCTATCACAGGGCATGGTGAACAAAATGTGTCCAAAAAATTCTAGAATAAAATTTTCTGTCAAACTCCACGATAAGTATATCCGGCTCTAGAATTAAATCTGAGAAATGGGTAGGAGTTGTCAGCGAGAGTGGCTCAAGCCAGCTTTTCTCACCCATTCACCCTGAATTTCCCGTTCCTTTCACTCCCTTGTCAAAAATGGTTGTTACTGGCATCGCTTGTCCTGAACTACATGCACCCCACCACCACCTGTGGGCCATCAACAAGTTCCAGAGTTACTGCTTCTGCAAGCAGGTCACTCCCTCTGGCATCCGGAATCCCAGGAGAGCAGTGAGCGGCAGGGCAGGTTGCTCAAGAATCCCACAGGTGAGGAAAGGAGTCCTGAAATGAGAGCTAGAAGAGCAGAATCAGAGAACTGCCAACAAGAGGGTTCTGGGCCGAGAAAATGAAGTTGACGTCTTTTATTTTTTAACATACAAATGTATCGGGAGTAGGTGGCAAAGATGATTACAAATGGTACACTGAATCAGAGAGAAAAACCTACACTAGAAGAAATTACATATATTATACAAATATCAATAGTAAGACCAGGGGCTGGGGATTTAGCTCAGTGATTAGAGTGCTTGCCTTGCAAGCACAAGGGCCTGAGTTCGATCCCCGGCACCACCAAAAAAAAAAAAAAAAAAAAAAAAAAAAAAAAAAAAAAAAAAAAAAAGTAAGACCAGAAAAAACTCAAAAGTGTTTGTCTATCTTATTTTATTTTTTGTCTATTTTAAAGTAATATGCTATTTGCAATAATATATAGTAATTGCAATAATATATGTGCTTATTTACTATTTACTATACAGTAAACATCACTAAATAAAATGTTATTTTTATATAGTAACTTTACTTAGTTTATACTTACTCATGCAACATGTAGAACCACAAATGCAAACAAATATAAATTATATAATTACATGATATCTATACAGTAATGTATTATATAAACCTATTACTTCACAAACATTTGTTAGGCTCATCTGTGAACAAACAGTGAATGAGATTTCTGAAGAATTTCAGAGATGGCTCAAAAAAGAAACTTCAGAGCTTATAAACAATATCAGATCTAGGTAAAGAAGATAAAGAGGAGGCAAAGTATCTACCTTCAGTACTACCTGAGATGGGGCGGCCACAGTGGAAATGTCAGCCCCGGGTCGGGCAGTAGGGATTATATCTCGATGGCAGGACGCTGTGAGGCACCTCTCTGATCTCACCTACACCCAAATCTAATCCAGACGACAAAAAGTTTCAATGTCCATCAAAGGTAAACTATAGTGTACTCAGAACACTATGTCCATGTTTACATTATGACCTCTGATAAAGAAATTTTAATTACATTGACAGGTGGAAAATGGAATTGTTAGGAGATGGATGAATACATATGAGAATTTTTAGTTTTATGATGGAAGAAATGGATCATGTTGGAATAAATAATTTAGCAGTCCTGACCACACAGCATAGCTAGTTATCTTTAAACCAAACACAGACAGTGCTAACAAGACAGAAGAGAAGGAGAGAGTGTAAAATGTAGATAGGTTACATGGATGGAGAGTTCAGGTATGTGGAAACTTTAGAAAGCAAAGTGAAAGAGAATAAAAAGCCAAAATAAATCAGAGCATGACAGATGAAAAGTATATACATAATAAATAAATCAGATTGATAGTTAAGGGGAAGGGGAGAGTACTGATGGATTACAAATAAATTTAAAATATGGCCAGATGCATAGATAAAAAGATGTGTAATATAATTAAAAGCAGGTCCACCCTGAACCATTTTTTTTTATTTTTACCAAGAACATGTATTGGTACATTGTATACATAATCACCCTGAACCATTTTTGTTCCCCATTTAACAGACAAAAAAGAAAATTGCATTGATGTGGCTGAGAGGCTAAATAGCACAGATTACAACTTTCCCAGGATACCTGAAGATATTGTTTCAAAAGGCAGTTTCCTGACCTTTCTGTTTCAGTGTGCAAAGTGAGCAATTCCTTCTACTCTAACATCCAATGTACACTCTGTCAAGGCCTGCTCCAAATCACGGAGACTAATCAGTCTGTTTGGAAAAATCTAGCTTACTATCACAGAAACAGTTCCCTGTCTCAATTCCGAGGATCTTAAAATTAGAATCTGCCACCAATTATGACTTCAATACATACGACCCTGCGAAAGACCCTAAAGTAAACCTAGTAAAGCATATAGTAACTACAATGTCATACTCTATGAATATCACTAAGTTAAAATTCTGGGATTAATATTGCTAGCAAATTTTTCTAAGCAGGAAATTTTGTTAATTTCTAATAAAGCTTTTCTTACAAAAATAGCCAATGGTTTTTAAATTTTTTCTTGAACAGACAAATTGGAACAGAAAGCAAAACAATAATTGAGAAAAAACTATTTAGGTTTGAGTTCTGTATTTTAGTAAGCAATTAATCAGAAAGGAAATACTGTGCATTACTTAAGAGTCTGAGTTACCTCATTTTATCTGTAAATAAGCCAGAGTAGAGTTGTTTTATAACCTTAAAGTCCCCAGAAATAGGAAGCAAAAAGATTTTTATAAGAAGATCCTAATTATAATTCTAATTACAGCTATTTTAATTATTTAAATTTCAGAAATCGCTGAGACAATCACTTTTCTTCTTTTCTTTTCCCGTTTTTTACTTTCGGTTATTTATGATGGCAGAAAATTTAAGCTATCAGGTAAGAGTCTGGTTTTTCAATTAGCATTTTCTTCTCTACAAAATCCAGAAAGTTGAAATTAATGCTAGTCCACTGCCTTCCAAAATAAAAAGTAGGTTTCTCAAACTGGATCCTGGACCAGAGATTCTCAGTCATACCTGAACACTAGAATAACCTGCAGAGTCTTGAAAATGTACAGATGCCAGGGAGCCATTATCTAAGATCCCAATATGCTTAGTCTGGGAACTAGGAAAAATTTTATTTTATTTGTGCTTATTAATTTTTCAAAATATTGGAGTTTAATGCACTTTCATATATGCTTGTAACATTTTGATCACACCCATCCCCTCTATTACCTTCTCTTACATCCCTCTTCCTCCTATTCTTATTTTCTTCCTCTTGTCTGATAATAGTCTCTCCCTTCTACTTTTATGCCAGCTTGCCATCATTTTTGGTTTTGTTTGATTGCTTGTTTTTAGATTTCACATACAAAGGAAAATATGTTACTTGTCTGAGTCTGGATTATTTTGTTCAACGTAAGTCTGGTTTATTTTGTCCATTTTCCTACAAATGAAATTTCTTTGCTCTTTGCAGATGAATAATACATCATTGTGTGTGTGTGTGTGTGTGTGTGTGTGTGTATGTGTGTGTGTGTCTTTTTATCCATTCATCTGTTGATGGACACTCAATTTAGTTCCATTTCTATACCTTGGCTATTGTGAATTGTGCCACAATAAGCATAGGTATGCAGGTATCCCCAGAGAATGCTGACTTTAATTTTTGGGGGGTTAATCAGAGGAGTAGTATATTGATTTCCATAGTGGCTGTAATAATTTATATTCCCACTGGCAGTATAGAGAGATTCCTTCTTCATTACCTCCTCCCCAGCATAGAGGTCTTTTATCTCCCTGCTTGGGGTGATTCCTAGGTTGTGGTGGTTGTTATTTTTTAAGATACTGTGAACACAACTGTTTTGTTGATTTCTTTCCCAGCTAGTTTATTATTGAGGTATAGAAAAGCTGTGGATTTTTAAATGTTGATTTTGCATCCTGGAGTATTGGTATATTTTTAAAGCAGCTAGATTGATAATTGCCCCTAAGCAATGTTTTCAAACACGGATAGGAAGAAGGAGGAGGCAGACAGTGACAATTTCAAAAGACCCATCTCCAGATGCATGACATCAAAATGTACTCATTTCTAAAACTGATATCCCTGAAGATGGAACTGGGGCTGAGACACCATAGTGAGTTTTCTTTCCTAAGTCCTCTGTTGTAAGCATCCTTCAGATAGGATCCTTCTATGTCCATGGAGAATTCCAGTTAGGACACATTGCCATAAAGAGCTCAACCTCTGGGGCAACAAACACATGGCATTTGAAATGCTGGTATCAGAGAACCCTGTTTTCATCCAGGAACAATTAATTACCCCCATCCAGTCATTAAAAGCTACATTTACTTACTAAGTTTAGATGATTACTTACTGAAACTTGAAATGTAGTTATACTGATTTGATCAGTGGTGCTGCAAACTTCTAGAGATAACCAAATCAAAAAGGAAAAATAATGATTAGAGATTTATGTGGCGGTAATTTTAATATACTAAATATATTTCAATGTATGTTTGTGCATATTCGCAGTTGGCTTACAGAGAAACATGTTAGGGTAATTTATAAAAGACCTCCAAGCAGAAAAATGCTTTATTTTAGTACAAAAGTCTATGTGGGAATAGTGGAATAAAGATACAGTTTTAGAGAAACAGCAACCTATATGTTGTATTGTTAAAGAACGATTTATTTTTATATATACTGAGTTTCAACTTATATGTAGTACAATTAATTTATTAAAAATAAATACTTTGAGAACTTTGATGATTGTATACAGCCATGTATTTTCCTCTCAAATTAATATGAAGAACCTTTCCCTCATAGTAAAGTGTTTCCTCCTGCCCTTTGCTACCAATCTCCTTCCCTGACCTGTAGGAGCAGACAATCATCCAGTGCTTTAGTGCACTATAATTTAACTTAGAAGTTATCTGAATTTTTTATTTCTATATTCAGAGAATATTGCCCATTTAAAAAAAGTTTTCTTATAATGGACTAAAACATATTTGCTCCTAAATTTTCATATTTCCATCTATAAATGAATGAATATATATATCCCCTTTCTCAAGTTATGTCCCTTGATACTTCAACTATTCCTTCGGTAAAAGTTGTTTCAAGGAATATTATCACCAATTTATTTTTTCCAGAAGAGGTTCTAATTTAAATCAGTTCAATCTTCATGTTGTTTCCCAAACTCTGGCTCTACCGAGTACTGATATTCCCTTTGATCTCAGGCTCCTGACTCCCTGCTGCTTCCTATTTAGCCCAACAGAGTTATGTCATGAAGCAAAGAAACTCTGTGAGGATCTCCACTTCAGTAACCAAGAGAAGGGCTTCTGCTTCCTATCCACTTGGAATACTTACAAAATTTAATAGATTTCAATGCAAAATCCTGCTCCACTGTTCAAAATTACAACTGAATAAATACAAACTGAGAAGAACTGAGCTCAACTAAGATATGTGACAAAAAGCAAGGGCTTTATTCTCATTTACATGCAATATGATGTTCAGAAATTAACAATTATTTAGCGTTATCTACATTCAAGACAATGTATTTATCAGATGCTTTCCTTTCTATGACCTTTGTAGGAAAGACTTACTTTTTCCATCTTACATGAAAACTCCTGAAATCATTTTGGTTTCATCTCTAGCAAGTAAAGAACTTGGAAATCATCACTTGCTTCCTTACAAAAAGACAACATCTAAAAACACTGGAAATCAATGACTTTTTAAAGACCCATCATATAATCAAGGTGTTAGGCAAACTGTGTTCCAAAATCTGGAGAAATGGACAGATCACAGAAAATCACAGCTGAGGTCAGCTTCATGGAGCCATAAACTGAAAGGAACATTTAAGTAATAATTGAAAAATTGCTAGAGGTAGAGTGTAGGCTACCTTGAAAGTGAAAAACTCCTGGGGTCATACTTTTACTGGGGTTTACTTACAGGAATCTCACCAGGTACTTATAAGTTGAATCTGTATTTTCAAGGTGATTTCTATGAAAAGCAAAGGGATCAATGAAAACTAGATAAGTTTATGGAGTTAAAGGACCCAACAATGCAAATATTGGTTGTGCAATGAATTTGGGTCTTCTTTCAAGAAAGCATTTGTACTACCATGATTCCAGGATACCCAAGAAGTAGTAGCTGTATTTCAGCCACAAGCTCAGATTCTTACTTTGACTTTCCGTCCTCTTTTCTTACAAAATTATGCTAAGTGCTTTGGAGAGTTAAGAAAACGAAGGCATTTCTAAGGATTCTAAACTCATTCTGAAAACTTCCAAAAGTTTATGAGACTATGTAGGGTTATTCACAGGACAATAATGCTTTTAATTCCAGTATTATCAGAGAGTCTAACAAAGTCATCTAGATCTAACCTGGAAGATACTGGGGAAGCTTTACCTGTCAGAGAGAACTCCGAGTACGGGGGAATGATGCAGGCTTAGTGGGCATGTGTGAAAGCTGAAGATAACAACATGATATTTGGAAATTTTTAAGAGAATTTCTGAACATTTCAGGAAAATTCAGCTGATTTATTCAGATTGGTGGTGGTCCCCCACTCTGTATTCTAGAGATTTAGGCGGATTATTTTGTACAGCTAACTCATGTAATTTCTGCTAAAAATTAATTTGAGGACAGTTGTCTCATCTCCTCGTTTTTCAAATGCTTTGAGGTTGAACCTAGTCTAGGGAGAAGCATTAATTTACCTGTGTTTCCTGTATTTCCTTATCATTTAAATTGTCCTCTCTGTAATTTCCAGTTTCGTTATTTCTCCCCACCCCGTCGATAGGGAGGGTATACACAATCCTGTTGTATTTATCTCCTGATGAAGGACGTATGTTAAGTGTAAACCTGACATGCACAGCTCAGAGTATTCTGAGGGAAAACAAGCAGAGAACCGGCTGATCAAATGTCTCTCCAAAGAAACAGCATCTAATGATCGGCTGATTTTTTTCCATACTTTCATATATTGTATCACCAATTTTCTGTCAAACGGTATGAATTTTTACTTAAGAGTGAGCTAAAATTAGAAAGCGTTTTAAGAATGAGAGAGGCCTTTCCTTCTGTCTGTCACTATCAGGCTACTATCAGGCAAATAAAGTTCATGGCAAGTATTCTGGCACCAAATCATTTTCCACATATCCAGATTCACACTGCACATTAGCTGACTGGATCAGCCAATCTGAGTTGGAGCACCTCATTGATCTCGGAAATATGCAATCAATATACGAATGGATTACAGAGCACAGTACCATTCACTCAGCATAATCACAGGTTGCCTTTACCACCCCCAGCTTTATTAGGCCAACACTATTGACTGCAAGTGCATCTTCCAGCACTGTACAGTAAAAGGGTCCATTACCCGTGTATTTCAGAATCCTGCCACAAGTCCTGCCAGTAGTTTCCAAGCCCTACTAAGAAATAGGGTTTTTTTTTTTTTACTGAATTGCTAATATTCATACTCTCATTTCCATGAAACTGCCACAGGCAAAATGATAAGAATTCATTCTCCTTAGATTCTGAGTCTAGCTAGATTTTGTCCCACCAAATCTGCTACTGCAAAGTAGATCC
>PVJO010025656.1:0-22200 GCA_004026905.1 Hystrix cristata
CACTCCCACTCAGTGTAAGATTTACAGGTCAGGGATTCAGGCAAGGGCTTGGAGTTAGGTTTAAGAGATTGTTTTAGTGTTGTGGTTAGGATTTGGAGTTAAGGTTAGGGTTAGAGGTTAAGGTTCAAGGATAGTGTTTAGGGTTGTAGTTAGGGATCAGACTAAGTGTTAAGAGTAGTGGTGGGATTTATGGTTTAGTGGTAGGGTTTTAGTTGGGTAGAATTAGGAGTAGGGGTAGAGTTTATGGTTTAGGATTAAATTTGCAGTAGTGATTAGGATTAGGGAATGTGTTACAGTTAGATTTAGGCTTCGGTCTAGAGCTAGGGATATGTTTAGGGCTTGGGTTTGTTAGGGTTAGGATTTGGGGTTTATGCTCAGAGTTTGTGTTAGGTTACTTTTAAGAGGTAGTTTTAGAATTAAGAATTAGGTTTAGGATTAACTTCATTAATTAGCTATATTGATAATAATTTTCACACTTTGACTACATTTGGAAATGTTTGGCTTCTGGTAGCCCTTTTTGATGTTTGAAACTTAATTTTCCCCCATAAAACTGTTCCTTGGTGCAGCTTCCTTATCTCACCCAGTCTCCGACATCCACACTGGGGCTGCCTTCTGCAGAGACACGTCCCTCATCCTGCCTGGGCTCTGACCCCCCATCCAGGCCCTCAGCAAGTATGCTGTCTTTATACTTCTTAGGTGCCAAGTTCCCACACTGGGGTCTCCACCACAGAGACACCGTCCTTGCCCACACCAGGTCAACCCCTAAGGTGACTTACTCGCCTTGCTTAGTCTCTGAATCTGCCCACACCGGAGACCCCACTTCATGTGGCATCCTCACCGCTCCCCAATGCTGAGACCGCACATTGGGCTGCCCCTCCACAGGGACTCTCTCCTTGCACACTTAGGCCTCTCTGTCCCCACAGAGCAAGACCTCAGGCAGAGATGCCCTCCTCAGCCTGAGCTCACACTGTGTCTGACCACCCACCACAGAGATGGCCTCCTAACTTCACACCACCCTGTGGGCAGCCTCCTCAATTGCCTTAGCGCTGGTGCTCTGTGCCAGGCCAGTCCCAGGAGTGGCCATCAGGCTCAGGCTCTGGCTCTCTGTGCCACCACACCTTCCCATCCCCGTGGTGATACTGTCCTCACTCTGCCTGGTCACCTTGCTCCCTGCTGAGCTCCAACACCCTGAGCCAGTCCAGTGCTGCTCCTCACCACACCCTGCCACAGACACCTCCTGTGTCTTATCCAATCTAATGCTTTATGTAGGATGGAAGTATTTAGTAAAGAAAGGGAAAGGAGCACAACCAAGTAAAAGGAGATAAAGCAGTTTCAAGTTCTCTGCAATTCATTATTGGACCAAACCTGCAGCTGCATGTGGACAGATGTGCATGTTCCTGCCCTCCTCCCAGTAATGACCACTGATTCAGGGACTTTACCATCCGCAGTCATAAGGAGAAGGCAAAGTATATTTCTAGAGTTCTCTCTCTCTCTCTTCTAAGAGCCACTACAAATGGATTGTACTGTGTCATGAACAAGCCTAAAATCAGAGTGGCTTACGACAGCAACACTTTCATTTGTCAGTCACATTACATGGGGGACTAGGGTCTGCTTAGGGTTGACTGTGAGTCTACTTGGCTCCTCACAAAGTGTCTCCTCATTCTGAGACCAGGATCACAGGAGAGCCCCTTGTAAGATGGACTGTGCAGGAGATTTGCTATTTGGATACAATTCTACATTATACACTCTGCCTATAAGGAGACATGTCAGGGGATCAACTTTTAATCCTCCCCCAAAAGAAGACAAAGCACTTTAGAACAATCATACGGTCCAACGTCTTTACCTTATTTAGCTAAGGGATCTCTTAGTCCTGACCTTCAAAATGGGGCATAAGTACCTTAGATGGTAAAAAGAGGAACCACTATGGCAAAAATAAAATACTAAAACTTATGTTTATATTTACTCCCCGTTGTCCTGTCTCCCTTCCACCTTTCTCCCCTCTCCCTGAGAACCACTGAGCTAGTGGCTAGACTGAAGTAAGGGCCGCCTTGCGGTGGGCCTGCCCGAACCTAGAAATCTGCTCTCACTTCAAGCGGCTGGTGGCACAGTCATTGAAATACTTAAACAGTGTTAATTCCACCAAAACAAGATATTTGCTGAACTGTTCATTACAGTTGATAACAAGATTAAAAGTGACCATTTTGCTGACTTTGACAAATTATTTAAAAGACAGGAAATGCATCAAATATTGTCATTCTTTCCTTTTTATAAATAAAAGAAGTCAAGTGCTACGGTTTCACTCACTCTTTCCACGCCACAAAACAGGGAATAGTATGCGGATTAGCAGATGTTAAAGCACGTGAGTGGACACACGCACACTATTTGTTCTTTCAAGCCACAGGTGATGTTCTAACCAAAAACATGCCCCGTGCAAAGGGCATTTGGAAACCCAATTTAGAAATAAGTATTTTCACCGTTACAAATTTTTCTTTTGCTAAAAATGATGCAAAGATTTGGTTTAGCCATCTTCTTTTCAAAATCTTCAAAACAAAAGGTTGTACTTGGCCCCTACCATTCACCATATACAAAACCAAATCAAAGTGTATCCAAGACCTGAATGTAAGACCCGGAAGCTATGAAACTATGACAAAGAAACATAGAGGAATCACTTCAAGATATGAGCATAAGGAACGACTTTTTATATGCCCCTGAAAGCACTAACAACAAACAAAAATACACAAACAAGGTTATATCACGTAACAGGCTTCTTCATAGCAAAGGAACAATCAACAAAACACAGAGACAACCAACAGGTTGGGTAAAAATATTTGCCAACAAATTTTACAAGGGATCAATATCCAGTATACATAAAGAACACAAAAAACTCAACCATGAGTTGAAATCCAATTAAAAATGGGTACATGACCTGAATAAGCATTTCTCAGAGGAGATATAGCGGTCAACATATATAAGAAACACTTGCTAAACATCACCAACCATCACAAAAATGCAAATCAAAACCATAATGCGTACAACCCCTCTTCTCTCTCTACTCCGCTTCTTCATTTCTATATATTTACACCACTGACCTCTGGAGTTATTCTTACAACTTGAGTGGATCCCTCCTCCTTCTTCATGCCCCATAAACACTTAAAATTACAAATTTAGAAGAGCAAAAGTTTTAGTAAAAAAGTAACAGATCAACAATTTTACAAAAGAGCTGACAAAATCTCTAACATATTTTGAGGAAAATTGTTCAACTGCTAGAATTTAGAGTTGATAGAGACAGAGATATTTGTGTGTTTTGTTGCCTGCTCTAGGAGTGGCTGGCACATTGCACTTGCCCCCAAAAGCCATCAAATGAATGCATATGGGTCGCTATGATTTTTTATGGCAACATTTTAGCTCTTGTTATTATCACTCTGAGCATTTTCTCAGTTGAAAGCACAAGTTCAGAAGCCCCGCCTCTCTTCTTGCATGTTTTTCTATGTTCTCTTCCTAGTTAGGATGCCAGACTCTTTTATTTGCTGCCCTTTCACAATGCCTGCTGGATCAGGTCACTCTTCAGGTACCTCCTATCATGCCTATTTTTACTTATTCTAAGTGCCCTCGTATTTCTTTAGAGAAAAATCACAAAATTCTTCTGCCTAACTGAATACTATCATCATCATAATAGCTAATGCCAATTAACAGCTTACTAATATGCCAGACATTCTTCTAGATGTTTATGTAAATTCTTATTACTTCTTTTCAAAGAAGGAGGAAGTGTGGGCTTCAAATCCAAACCCCGTGAGTCCAACTTTAGGGATCATGCCCTTAAGCACCAACCACAGTACAAAAGAAAGGGACTGTTCATCACATTGGTTTCTCACTGTTAGTGGAGGAAACTGGTCTGCACCTCTTGCTGACTAAATATGTGAGCCCCGGCGGTGAGTTTCTGTCCTGCGTGAGTGCTTCCCACCCTGCCCAGCCCTGTCTGCGAGCTGTGACCCTGCGGGCCGCGCTACAGCCCTGATCCAGGTCGGCTGATATGAGTCTTCTCTCCACTGCAAAACAAGTCCTTTGAAGTCTCTTCTCCATGTGAAATACCCGCATGTTTTCTTCCTCATCCCTCACTCCCCTTCTAGTCTGCAGAAGGTGCTCATCCTCCTTCTTTATCAGGGCTCTTGTCATTCAAACCCTTTTCGTTCTTGGAGATTGTATCCCTGCAATTATTAGTTCTCTTTGCAATTTCAAAATCGTCCCCCTGCCCCCTATACCAGGGGCTGAAACCAGAGCATTTTTATTGAGCTACAGTACCAGCACTTTTTAATTTTTTAAATTTGAGATAGGTTCTTATAAAGTCATTAAATTACTCATATTGGGCTTGAGTTTACAATTCTCCTGCCTCAGCCTGCTGAAGTTGCTGGGATTACAGGTATGCTGTCACATCTGCCTTCAAACCGACAAAGCGAGTTTCATTAACACTAATTTTGCCAAGTGTGGTGGCACATACCGGAAATCCCAGCACTTGGGAGACTGAGGTAGTTGGGTTGCCATGAGTTCAGGGCCAGCCTGAACTACATGTGACACTGTCTCGAAACAAACAAAAACATTAATTTTACACAACCCACCTCATCCTTTTATCTTGATGTCAAAACTGAGGACATCAAGATAAGATTTACAAGGACATTCAACTAGCAATGGATACCCAGAAATCTCTAGTCATTGCCCTGAACCTAAGGTCACTTTGGATTCCAGCAGAGCCTTTGAAACACTGAGACTTCTCCAGGCAGAAATAATCATCTTATGGAGACTGAGTTGCCCTCAAGCAATAGGGACTTCTCCAGAACCATTTTGCAAAACTAGAAGTGAGATAACAATCAACAGTTTAGCCCCTCTATAAAAACAGGCTGCATTCCTTTGCTAGCAGGCCAGTCTAACCTTTGTCAGGCCATGCCCCCTCAGCTCCTCAAACACAAGTCCTTTCTCTATTTTCTTTTACTCTCTAAACTTGCATAACACATCTGTTTATGCCTCTCACTGCAAGGAGATACAAGAATCAACCCAGGGTGAGTCGAAGTCCCCATCTCCTCTCTGGAAGGACCTCCTCAGACCTCATCTGGTGGCGCATGGACTAGAAGAACACTCAGCTAAAGTATGTATTGGTAATTTTACAATTATTTTATAGTGAACACATAAGATTTTCTACAAGTTACATAAAATGTACTGAAATTTTTACCTATATTTCTTAAAGCAGGATTTCAGCTACCTTTATTTAGAGCAGATATTTTTGGTTAGAGGGACCCTGCCTCTGAAATCTGTTACTTAGGACTGGGGATTTAGCTCAGTGGTTAAAGTGCTTGCCTTGAAAGCACAAGGACCAGAAGACAACTCCTCTGAAGTTCCCTCTATCCTTCTTGCAGCAGGCAACCCTATCGTTTCCATTTGCCATTTATGAGGTTTGAAATGGTCCTGCACTCAGATTTCAACTGGCCTGGTCCAGTTGAGGAACGGGCCAATACAGGTCAAGGCTGAGTACTGCCAGCAGCCCTGATTGCAATATTTTGCTGTTGAACAGTCATGGCAATTTAGTATTATTTTAGAATAATTGAACTTCTTTGTGTTCCTCATACATGTATAAGTAGGACAAAATATTTCTTAATATTACATGTTCATAGTACTTCAAAATTGATGATATGGAACACTTTTAAAAAATTCTATTTTCTATAAGGGTTTCCCACTAGGAAGGACCATACAATCCCTCAGCTTATTCAACCATTCATGCTTTTATTGTATGAAATCACTCTACAGTGATAAACATACAGATTGCTTACAGATCATCAGCCCTGCCGTCTATCCCCAGCACTCCTGACAGTGTTTTTAAATGGCAAGAGTTATTATCTCTGTCTTCTGTCATCATTAATAAAATTGTCACTCTGCAAGAATTTAGGCAAGAAATAGTTCAGCTAAAAGATTATTTCTTAAGAATGTGAGCCTGCATATCATTCCTCATTTTCTAGCCAAGTGATAGGCATATAATCAGTGTGTCTCTTTCTCTTCTCTTTTCTAATCAGCAGTTCAAAGAAAGGATGGAGTACCTATCAAAATCCTGCCAGATTTTTAGGGTAATCATTGTAGATTAACAATGCAAGTTTCCACCCAAGTATTAGAATCTTGTGCAAAACTTTGACAAGTGGGTGCCTTACTGAATCAGGCCGTTCAGTTATTTGCTATATTTTAAAAACGCTAACACAGTGCCATGGCCGTGGTTACATTTCGATGATTTTAGCATTTCATGGCACAGACTTAGTCCCAAATCAGGGTTCAGTTTTGAGTTTGGGCAACAGAGTAATGACAATTTCCACTAAATAAACAATTTTTACATATTTTTAGCAATTTGAAAACTTTTGTCAACACAGTACTTGGCGTTAGCTCCATAGTCACTTTGGGCTGAAAATGACATGACCCTAAATTCTACAAATGTCTTACTTCACTAAGTTAAAAGTGATTGGAGGATTAACTATCTAAAAAAAATTACAATAACTCTTATCAACAGTGATTAGTACAAAAGGAGTAACAGGAAAGAATGACTTCATGCTATAAAATTTGGCAATCTTACCCAGGGACTGCCAAAGTTTAATGTTAATAATTAAGAGTACAACTGACCAAGTTCCAGGATGTGAAGGTACCATGTTTGAGAAATGGGGGGCAGAAAGATCACTCTATAAACTAACTATATACAGTGTGGTAAGAATACATACTTTATCGTTTCAAGAAAAAAACCTGTCTACGCATCAGTTACTTGCAAAAACCTTGGAAACCTTCTCTTGCCTTGGAAAAGTGGTGTCTCAGTGTGAATTATCAGCAACCTTCAACTCTTTTTCTCGTGGCAAACACCTTGTTTTTGCCTTTCAGCCCTTGTTTCCCTCCCCAGCCCGCATTATGAGGTCTGCAGTGTTTTCTCAAGATCAGTCCAGTAGACTAAGGCTACTCTCATCAACACTTCCAATGATCTGCTCAGACATGGTCTGAAAGTCTATGGAAATATCTGTATTCGGTAGAGAAGACCCACCAAGGTCAAGTTCTGCACAGTCTTGGGCTCAGTCTTGGCCATTTCTCCTGTTCCCAGCTTGATGGTGGTTCTCAGATTTCACTTCACTTCTATTTATCCTTGTGGATGCCTCCAGCAGCCACTTCTCACCATGTCAGGCCACTCATGGGCTCTTCTTACTTTTCAAAACAATGTACCTATTAGAAAATTGAAAGTTAAATGATTTGAATTATGAATGAAACTGCATTTCTATTGATCATACTGACATAGATTATCTCTGTCCCTCGGAGTCTTGCTCTTACCGTTTGTAGCAGGTACTGTCTCACTGACCCCAGCTCCTAGCAACCACTGACTGACTTGGTTTGCATCTTTATATTTTGCTTTGGAAAGGTTTGGGAAAATGTTTTTCCTCATTGTATTGGGGCTTCTAATTTTTCATAGTCATTTTGACTTGTTTTAATTTTTTTTTACTTAATTTTAACTTCATGAGCTTTGTAAAAGCATTGTTTGTAGTTTCATTCATTGGTATCATTTTTACTAACCCCTTCTCAAAATCATAGGCCACCACAAATACACATTGCACGATAAACTGTCTTCCAAGATGCATGCACAAGGAGGCCCTAACTGAAAGGAAGTCATTGGGCACACACGGGTCAGCATCTGCTCACAGATTTTACTTAGCCCCAGAAAGGGTAGAAAAAGCTGTGCTAAGTAAGAATAAGTTGAACAGAAAAGTAAAGTAATGAATCACAAATGATTTAAAGGTGGGAAGGGGACCAGGGACAGGATGTTAGTG
This sequence comes from Hystrix cristata, assembly GCA_004026905.1. Classification (NCBI taxonomy): domain Eukaryota; kingdom Metazoa; phylum Chordata; class Mammalia; order Rodentia; family Hystricidae; genus Hystrix; species Hystrix cristata. The sequence goes on from PVJO010025656.1 coordinate 7,830, forward strand.
CCAGCCACAGGGGTGCTAGTGGGAACTCTGTGATGGCTGATGATAATGACAGAGAGACACAGACACATCATGATTCATCTGTTCTCATTCTGTTTTTCTTCTCTCTGAGTCACTTCTAATTAAACTGTGGGAAAATATTATTTAGGGCAGACATCCACATTTTCTACTTCTACTCACATTCATTTTCAATTAGTTTTCAGATACTGTTTACCACCTTCTGATTTTCCAAAATGTAAAAGAAATATAGGCCACCACCTACCCCTGATTTCTCCTATTGGAAATCTCGATGCCTACCTGGGGTCTTCCTCAGATCGTCAACCTTGAACATTTCCAAGGCTCATTTGTACCTCTAGCCTTTCCCTTAACATTCCTTGAAAAATTACTTTGAAGGTTTTCTTACTCGTCTTTTAAGAAAAGATCATAAAATTTCAACTCTGCCTTTTAGTCTATGCTTTCGTGTTTCCCGGGGAGTCTATAAACTCCCTCTTCCTCCTCACAAAGATATTTTGGTAGAAAATTCTTTCTGCCAAGGGAATCATTGTTTTCCAATTTAAAAAGGTGGCAAAGAGAGAACAAATGGTGGCTACCCTCAGTTTCTATCTGTCGCTTCTGAACTCTGGATTAGATGACTTGTGTTCACCAGACTTAGATCCCATAAGATTCCTTCTGGCCATTTTTTCTCAAGTGGCAGAAGGCACTAGAAATGGAAATGTCTCCAGTGTGACTCCCATGCTACTGATATATTATAAAAGGATGTTAACTCTGCTTGGTCCCTTACATACGCCTGCTATTATGGTTCCTATCTAGATGGTCCCCCAAACCCTCATGTGCTCATAGATGGGGCTTCTGAGCTATGATTGGCTTATGAGATCTTTATCTCTGGCTTGCTGTTAGGAGATGGGCCTCCAGGAAAAAGGTGGGTCACTCCAATGAGACCCAAGAGGGTAAATCTCCATATTCAGCTCCTCCCTTTTTTCTCTGCTTCCTGGCTAGCATGAGATGAGCAGATTTTCCTCTGCCGTACCCTCCTGCCTTGGAGTCAGCTGACTGTGGACATGAGCTATTACTAATCTCTCTTGCTTTAAATTGTGGGTTTTGGGTGTTTTGTCCCAGCAATGAGGAAAAAGGTAAGTTAGGTTTTGGTACTGAAGACGTAAGGTTGTTCTATACCTGACCATGTAGTTCAGAAACCTTTAGAACTGGTTCATGTGTGGTGTTTAGAAAGGTTTGGAGAGCTGGCTGGAAAAACTGTAGTATACTGTAAGTTGAGCTTGATGGAGGATAACATTCAGAAATCAGAAGATGAGAGTGTTGATAAGAAGGCAGACAATAAAGACCAGGTTTCGATCTGGGTTTGGTGACACACACCTGTAATCTCAGCACTCAGAAGTCTGATGCAGGAGAATTGTCACAGGTGCAAGGCCAACCTGGAATACTTTGTAAATTCAAGGCCCGCCTGTAGTATATGCTAAAACCCTGCCTCACAAATAAAAGAACCAGGCTGAGGAGGTGTAGGTTGGGAACGAGGACTCTATTGGCAGTTGGACTCCAGGGCAAGTGTGTTATGTTCTAGCAGAAAATTGGCCTACATTTTTTCTTGTTCTGAGACATTTTGGGAGACTGAGTTTGAGGGTAGTGGATTAATTAATCTGGCAGAGGAAATTTCACTGCAGTCTAATGTTCAGACTGTAGCACCAACACTACTTTCTTTTAGCCAGGTGGGAACTAAAAGCCAAAAAGCTGGGAACTAAAAACTCATTTGAAAAGTTTTCAGCTTGTCTGGAAAGGAAGCCTTACAAAAGTGTTGCCTTAGAGAGGAAGATTGCTAAAAAGATTGAAAAGAAGCCTAACACTTTACAACAGATGATAGAAGAGATGGCTTGAGTGCATCATAGAAACCATCAAGACCATACCCTTTTCAGGGTCAAAGATGTAAAAGTAAAACACTTTGCTTGGGGAAGAGAGGCCCAGGGAACCCACTTGAGAATGGCTGTCTAGGGAATTGACTCCCTGGGACTAGGTTCACAGGCACTTGGAAGCCTCAGGAGCCATGACTCAAGGGGCCCAGGCTGTGCTCCACCCAACAGCAGACCCTGATGTCATCACCTGGTGCTGGTTTCACAGATATGCAAAAAACAAGATGTCTTAGTTACTTTTCTCATTGCTGAGACAAAATACCCAACACCCAAATTTAAAGAAGGAAAAGTTTATTTCAGCTCACAATTTGTAGAGGTTTCAGTCCATGGTCAGCTGGCTCCAAGACAGGGTGGCATGGCACAGGGGCATTGCAAAGGAGAAACAGTCCAGGCAAGGCAGTCAGAAGGCAACAAAGCAGCATGCAGCAGAAACAAACCTGCATTTCTTCTTGCCTTTTATATTCCATGCAGGCTGTAGGCCTATTGATTGGTGCCACCCTAGAGCTTCCATTATCCACAACCTTAATCCCACTATCGCACCCTTAATCCACACCTTTGAAATCCAGCCACCTTTGAAACTCCTCATCTATGACCACATGATTCTTTAGGGAGGGGGAACATAGAGACACAAGCCATAGCACAAGAGTGGTACGGTCAGAAAGACTTTCCCTGAGATTTCAGAAGGCCAGGGAGGCCAGGCCATGTGATCCTGAGAAGATAGTGCAAGAATCCATGAGAATGAATCCAAAAGTGCAGTGGAGACCCCAAGAAGTTTGAGAAGCCACTAATGTGGAACATTTGAGGAAAGCCATAGCCATTGAGAAAAACCAGCCCCATACAGAAGCCATGAGACCGACAATCAGCAGCAGTGCCATAGGGGAGGGGCCGCCCAGGCCCTTTAGATGTCACGTCTTTGCCCTCGGTGCTCGGCATGGAGCTCTGTCAATCAGTTTAGGGTTCTTTTCAGATTGAAATCATGAATTGGCAAAGTGAAACTCTGCTGGCAGTTTTGATGTCACCAGATGACACTGGATAATTGACACAGCTGGCTACTGGTCACTGCCACCGCCAGCTATCACTGTCCAGTGCTGGCTTGTGGCAGACACTGTGCATCAACTCTGCTGGATCCTGGTCTCTGCTACTGATCTTTGTTGGCTGCTGGTCTCTGGAGCTCTTTGGGACTAATAGCCCTTAATGTTTACTGCTCTTTCTTTTGAACCAACTGCTCTGCCATACTTTTCAGGATAAGAATCCCAAGTGGATTTACATGACTTTTGGAGCCCATATTACACAAGAAATAAATCACGAGTAGGTTTACAGGACCACTAAAGTGAGTATTTTAACAGGGCCTGTGCTGAAGCACAGAGGTGACAGTACACTGGATGGACCCCAGAAATGTGTAGGGAATGCTCTTTATCCAGCAGCTTCAGACCTGTGATTGGGTCATGTGCTTAAATCCAGGCACATGATTGATGCAGGGCTCCAGAAGGGCCTCCGCTATCAATGCGGCTATCCCGTGAGGGGATAGGACTAAAACCAGGGAATCTTCCAGAAGGCTATCTGTGGAGATTGGGGATGTTAACAATGGTCCCAGATCCCTCCCTCCCTGAACTTAGCCGTACCAGGGTGCCCCAGCCACTCTTCGAAAAGGCAACAGTAACATCTGAAGTAGCAAGGGCAGGGGAGAGTGACCGCCCTGATAGTAAAGATGCACCCATGATGGAGTGTAGTGGAGGGTAGTGCCCACTAGATATTCAGGGAAGACCCCAAAGCAAGTCGTTTTAGGACATTGGGGATGGGGCAAGGAGGAGCAAAGGAAAGCAAAGGAGAAGGGTGCAACTACCACCAGCCAAGACATATCCCCTGCTCCAGCACACTTGGGAAAAATAGGAGAGCCAGGTACTTTTTGCCTGTCATATCTACAGGATTTAATGTTTGCCCTACTGAGTTTCAGTCTTGCTTTGGTGTGATTTCTTTCTATCTGCCTGTCCCTCTCTTTCAGATGGAAATGTTTACCTTCTGCCATTGTATGTTGGAAGTATTTAACTTTCTTTTTGATTTTTATAGGGGCTTATGTTAAAGAATTTGCCTTAAGTCTCAGAGGAGGCTTTGAACTTCGACTTTTCAGCAATGCAGAAACTGTTGAGACTTTGAGAACTCTTAGAGATGTACTACATGCATTTTGAATAAAGAGAAATCCATGAGTCTTGGGGATCGGGGTGGAGTATTATGGTTTATATCTAGATGTTCCCCAAGAGCCTCATGTGTTCATAGGTGGAGCTTTTGAAAAATTACTGGATTATGGGGGCAGTATAGCTGACTTGTTAGAAGGTAGGATCTCAACAGAAGAGGTAGGTCACTGGAGGCATAAATTTAAAGAGTACATCTCCCTCTCCATTCTTCTCTTCTCCCTCTGCTTCCTGACCACCATGAGCTGGATAGTTTTTCCTCCACCGTGCTCCTCTACCTGCCTTCCTGCCTTGGATTTGGCCAACTATGGACTGAAACAAGAGCCAAAATAAACCTCTTTTCCATGAAGTTGTGGGTGTCAGGTATCTCCAGGAAAGTGACTAACACAGCTGCCGTGGGCATGGAACTGTTTGCTGATCAGACATCACGCTGGCAGGCTCAGGCACCACCCAGAACATCCTGGATCCACCTTGCTCGCAGAGAGGCTCCAATCCAGTGAGAGGAGACAGTCAGATAATCACATAAATGGAATTACGCTTATGAAATTTGTATGATTTTTATATGTGACCAGGGCTGCAAGTTACTTTACTCCAAAGTTTTTGAATAAAAACATTTTCCAAAAGGAGTACTGCCAAAGCAAAACAGAGGAGCGAGTTTGTTTGCCCAAATATGGAGTGAAAACAAACCAATAAATCATTAACTGGTCCTCCCTTAATTTCTAATTATTCTAAAAACACTTCGAGTAACACATCCTCATCTGTATTTTATAAAGGAAATAATGTAAGATTAAAACTGGCCTTGCTGTGGCTAGAAGCAGCAGAATACAAGGCCTAGATCTTCATAGGAAACAACAGTTAGGCGTAAAGTTATTTAATTTACCCCCCTCCACAAAAACCACTGAAAATACAAAAAAAAATATTCTAAAGAGAACAAGAAGAGGACAATAGAATAGTTACATTTGGTATCACATGAGCCATAAGCCTGAAATATCTATGGGTCTGCTGGTAGGCGAAACAATAAGAAAAGCTATAAATTTTATGTCTGGTAACTATAGAAATCACTTATGTTTAGTTCTAACATAAGAAATGAAGAAGCCACAGGTTTCTTCAGCCGTAACCTGGCCACAGGACTTGGGAGTTCATTCGAGCCAAGAGGAGGTGAATATGTGGAGTGCCTGCTGGAAAACCTTGTTGTAAAGACTAAGACAATTTGTGCACGGAAGGCTTTGAAAACAAAAACAAACAAAAAACTCATTATGATTAGTTGAGATACAGGTTCAATCATTCTTTTAAATCCATACCTTGGGGCAGTTAGCATTTGAATGATTAATCAAAGTCTCGTGTAAACAGAAAACCAAATCAAGCACAATATGCTAATCTATTTCTGGTGAATACCAGAGGGTTTTTATTTAGAATAATGGATGCTACATAAGAATTTTCCAGATATAATGGGGTTCGCAATGGTCTATGAGTATTGTACTGACTTTCCCACTCCCTGAATAACTACTATAAATATCAGCTAAGATTTTGCACTGGAAGAAGGAAGTCCTCATCACAATAATTCCTATAAAACAAAACAGCCAATGGAATTAAGGATGCTTCCACCTTTCTAAAAAGCACCGTTTGTAGCTTGTGTATATCGGTTATTTTTTCCCTGAATACTCTTGTTGGCAAAGTAAGTACAGAATTTACCATCTTCACTATTTTTAAGGGCGTAATTCGCTAGTATTAAATGAATGCTTATTTATCTAGCTTTTTGACTCAGAAGATAAAGCATTATATTAGTATGAAGTAGCAGTAACACATGCATAAGATAAACATTAAGTTAAAAAAAATGCTTATGGCAAAATGTGGGAAAAAAGGATGAGGAAAGGAGTGAAAAGAGGATTGAGTTTTATCTGTAATATTTTCTTGTTTTTAAAATTAATGACCCAAATAAAGCACAATACTAAGGCCTGACCAAATAGTTTTAAATATAAAGTGTTTGTTCTATAATTTTTTGTATATTTTTATGTATTCTTCTTTTAGTTTTTAATTTTGACCTAATTTTCAGCGTGCAAACAAGTTGTAAACAAGGTTAAGGGCATCTACCTATTGCTCAGTCCTCTCCTCCGATGTGAGCCTCTTACTCCACCACGGCACAATGATGGAACCAGAATATTAACACGGATGTAGTGCCACGAAGTAAGATGAAGAGAGCACGGGCATTTCAACAGTTCTTCCACTCCTTTGCTACTTTATGAAGCTATCTCCACTCACATGTTGATTTAGTTCATTTCTCCTTAGTGACCTTCAGTCTGTGATGGTACCTCTTTCTTTGCTTTTCATGACTGATAATCTTCACATATTGTGTAAAATGTCCCACAGTTGAACTCATCTCATAATTTCTCATAATTAGGGTGATTGTCTTTTTGGTGAGACTACCTCAGATACTATGTTGGCCCTTCAGTGCACAATATCGCAAGTTCATGGTGTCTCTTTTCATAATGTTTAAGTATTTTATTACTTCAAACAATTAAAAGTAAATGGTTTAGCTTCTGTACAAAAACAGAGCTAATAGGATATCTTATAGACACAAAAAAGAGATTTATTATCAGTAACTGGCTCATGCCATGATAGGGGCCGAAAATGCCCAACATTTGCCATCTGCATGTTGGAGACCCAGGAGAGGCCGTGGTAAAGTTCTCGTCTGCATCTGAAGGTCAGTGAAACAGGAGATGGATGGATGAGTTTCAGTCAGTGATCGGACGAAGGAAAGAATGTTGGCTAGTCCCAACATGGTTGCGCGGAGCAAAATCTCCCTTACTCAGTTTTTAGTTCTAGTCAGACCTCTAATAGACTTCATGAAGCCCACTGCATTAGGCTTTACTGGGTCAACTGGGACACATGTTAATCTCATCTAGAAACACTCTTAAAGACACACCAACAATGTTTAATCATGCTGGGTGTGATGGCACATGCCTATAATCTCAGCACCTGGGAGGCTGAAGCAGGAGGATCACCACAAGTTCGAGGCCAGCCCAGCCTACCTAGTGAGTCCAAGACCAGCCTGACTACATAGAGAGACCCAGTCTCCAAAATCAAAACAAAACAAAGACAGAATAATGTTTAACCAATATCTCAAAACCCCAAGGCCCCGTCAAGTTGACACAGGTAATTGTCTATCATACAAGCTTAACTTCTAAATTAGAAACTCCCTCCTCTCTATAGGTTCTAAATTCCATAGATTTAAATGGATTTCAGAAAAATGTCTCAGTTCTTAAAGTCAATATTCTTACTGGCTTCAGACCTGAAACATTATAAATCCAGAACATATTATTATTTGCAAAACATTGAGAATCTTTACTGTGGATGATCTTGCTTCCAGAGATAGATATTTTATACTATTTTAAAGGGAACAAACCTCCGTAAGATCCACCATTTGCCCTCAAGAGGGATTTGCTGCAGCCTGCATGGGGTATGTACAAAATATTTTGAAAGGAAGGGGACAGGTCCTGTGGTTTTCTATCTTCTTTCTGTCTGTTTACTGTTCTGGCTGTAAATTGTTTCTGACATTGTCATGGTGACCAAGAGTCCAAGAGCACAGACTATGACCATTAGAATTTTAACAGTGGAGACTCAAAATGGGATTTCTACATGTCCTATTTAAATTTCAGAAATTGGAGGCTATTTTTCAGGTGGGCAGTCACCAAAGCAGGATGTGACAGAGTGGGATGCTGTGTGTGTGTGTGTGTGTGTGTGTGTGTGTGTGTGTGTGTGTGTGTTTTCACATGATCTACCACCAGCCACTAGCCAGACATCATGAAAAATTCTTTATGAAATGTGCCATTCGATGGTGGGAGGATGAGCTTGTAAATGGCTATGACCTGTCTGGGCAGCACTTTAGCATCAATTATTGTAAAGCTGCAATGTATTTGTGATATTTGGTCCATAATTAACATGTATACAAACATAATGAGAGTCAGAGACTTATGACAAGAATCACCAAATACCCATATGTGTTTATTATAAATTTGCCATAAAATGTAATAACCTGCTTCTATTTGTGTCATCTACACATATATGGATATGTGTATGCATACATACAATATACATGTGTACGCGTATTCATGCATAAAGAAGATAACATGATAAGTGTCTGTGCCTCTGGATGGTGGGATTATAGGTATGTCTATTGTCACGCTTACACTGTAGTGTATCTTGTAGATTTCATACCAGTATCATATTTTTGATGAAAGTCATTTCAGTTGTAATAGGAAAAATGAGCAGTGAAATGAGGTGGAAGCATTTAGGAGGGAGGGTGGCTTCACCATGATGTGTTTAGCAAGACCTTCCCCTTCTGCTCTTCCTTGGAGAGTGAAAAAACAGAGTGACTTTTTGTCTGAGTGGGCAATTCCCAATAGAAGCAGGAGTGCTTCATATTATTAAGTACTTGACACTCTTCTCCCCAGTATCGTCTCCTTTTTCCTTTTGAACCTTTCAGAATTGATGGGGAGATCCCTCTCCTCCCTTCATTTCCATGGCATCCTCCTCCTCCAGCAGCGAGTCCCACAATACAGAGGAGGCCGTTTCCGAGTCAGGTTCTCACGACAGTGTCTCTGTGGAGTATTTCAGCTGTGAGGACACCGCTGCCTGTGAGGACACGACTTCCTGGGAAGACACGACTTCTAAGGGAGGTTCTTTAGTCCATCTCCTGCCGCCTATCCAAGGGACAGGGGGAAGGGAAAGTAAAAGTACACCCATCATCAGGCGATATAAAATTCAGGATGAACCGAAGCAGGATCCCAAAGTAAGCATCGCCCTGGCCTGGGAGGATGAGGACACTGAGAGTGTGGCACGCGTAGTGGAACGTCTGGCAAAAATGCTTCACACTTGTCTAGAAAAGCTGAAAGATGGTGAAGGAAACAAAAAAGATGGTGACGAAAATCAGAAACATGAAAGAGACACTAAGAAAAACAACAAAGATGACTCTGTGGTTTCTGAAACCATCGAGGGAGAAGCGTTCCAACCACATGACACCTCTCCCCTTCATATGGCTCAGGTCAGTCATCAAGAATATGATAATTGCCAAGAGTCATCCAAGTGCAAATCAACAGCACATGATGATGTCCTCCAGTTCCCAGAGCTGCCTCTGATGTTTAAGGAACAGGATCTTACTGAGGTGAGCACAGAGATGTCTCCCATGGGAGCAAGGGCAGCACAGTGGGGGTCCCAAGGTGAACAGCACAGAGTCATACTATGCTGTGAAACAGGGCTGGACCCTGAGTGTCTGACACGACTAGAAGGAGGTCGAGGAAGACAGCAAGGACAGAACTCAGAGACGAGATGTTTAGAAAATTTGCAGGAGCACCAAAAGAGAGAGGAGGACGGGAACAAAGAGAAAGGATAGTTATACAAAAAATTGCATGCGTGCGCGTGTGTGTGTGGATGTGTGTGTGTATTGATCAGTGCTGAAACCTTTATTTACTGTTGGGGTACTTCAGGTGAAGGCATTTGAGTTCCATAAATGAGTAAATATTCACTTCATGGTTGTCAACATTACATGTATGCAACTCATTCTTTTCTCGTCAGACGATGAGCCAGGTGACCGACAGCCGAAAGATAAACATGACAGAGACCGCCTGGGTCTCATCAGTGGAGACAGAGGAGACCACAACCTGTCTGAGCCTGAGGCGTGCCTTCCACTGGATGAGGGAGCAAGCACTCTGCTGTCTAAGGAGAAGGAACCCTGGGCAGGCCACCCAGAGACCCCATTAGGGCGCACTAAAGAGATGTCTTGTTAGAAGCAAGATGGACCAGTGTGAAGAATCCTTTGAATGATAAGGACACCCTGTATACCCAGATTTTAAATTGTTTGATACCCCATATTTATGTTTGATATACCCATAGGTTCATTTTTTTCTCAATAAAATAAATGTTGTTATCCATGTCTGCTTTTTCTAGCAAATTGTCTTTATTCAGGTTGAACGTATCCATGTTGTCTAGATAACTGAAATTCATTCTCAGGAAATTTTAGGTAGCATGATGCATCCTCAATAGAAGGTATTCATTTTCCCCGCTCTCCACGCTTCTTATTGTATTTTACCCTATTTCATCTACTTTATGTTTTCAGTCTACTTTGTATCAACTCATAGCCCATGTTCAGAGGTGAGCAGCGTGAGCCACCAGACTCTCTCCAGGGTGCAATCATTTGTGTTGAACTTCTGGGGCTGGCCCTCCTGGCAGCATGGATTGAGTCACTCAGGATTGCAACACCAAGGAGGCACCACTCAAGTTCTTGGGAGGCCACACTGGTTCTAGCATGTTTGCTGTTCTAACATGTTCTAGCATGGGGTAGTGCATGTTGGCATGTTGGTTGTATTAAATGACCTGCTTAGGATGAATGTGAGGGGTAGAAATGCTATGTCACCACGGCAGCCCAGCTTTCCTCATTCATAATACAGGGGAGATAGCAATACATGCCTTATGGGGTTGCTGCAAGAATTAATGAGGACAAGCACTCACTGAGTAAATAGCATTGTTCTTGTTACTGTTATTAATCATTTTCCTGAAGATCTGCCCAGGAGACAGTTCAAGGAATGGGCAAGAGTAAGAGTTTGGGTCTACGCTCAGAAGCAGCATTCTGGGCAGCTGGAGAATGAGTGCCTGGACCCTTCCACAGCTCATGGCAGATCATGAATCCAAGTTCAAATCTCTTATCACTACAACAAAGCTACTTTCATTCAAAATACTTGACAAATGGAGATTTTGTGCTAATTGATTTTTTTCTTTCTTTAATCCCAAACAAAGACCACATTTGGATAATAATTGAGACCTTTTTAGCAAATAATTTATAGAGCACAGTACTGTGCTCAGCTGAATATGACATTAAAAGATCTGAAGTAAAACCCAAGCCAACCAATCAAAATCAGTTAACTGAATTTCAGACAGTCATACTGATTTAATATGATAGAACTTTACAAAATATTTCCCTCATTGACTAGAACATTACAACATCCCGCTTTCCAATTTGAGATACTGACAAATTAAAAGCAAATTAAGGTAAAAACATTGTAACAAACTGGTCCAGGTAATGAGAAAATGCCTTTCAAACGAATAAACAAAAAAGATGCATTAGTTACTTTTTCATTGCTGGGATAAAATACCCACAAGTTAAATAAGGAGAGGTTTATTTTAGCTCACAGTTTGTGAAGGCTTCAATCCATAGTCAGCTGGCTGCGAGGCAGGGAGGTGCGGCAGAAGGGTATGACAGAGGAGAACTAGTTCATCGCAGAGCGGGGAGAAGTCAGCAAGCATGGAGAATTTCTTTCCCTTTTTATTTCATCCAAGCTACAAGTCTATTGGCCGGTGCCACCCACCACAAGGTGGGCCTTCCCATTATCCACACTCAGAACTATGCTAAACCAATCAGCAGACTATTCCATTTATCAGTATTCATAATCCAGTGTCACATTTTCATGATCCAGCCACCTCCAAAAAGTCCCACTTATGAGCACATGAGGTTTTTGGGAGATATCTAGACATAAGCCATAATATTCTGCCCTTGGGTCTCTTTTTGAAAACTACATTTAGTCCATCTCTAAGAGCTGCCAAAGGCCTAATAGTTTAGCATTATTGAAAAGTCCAAGTCCAAAGTTTCCTCTGAGACTTAAGGGAAACTCTTAGTTGTGAGCCCATATAAAAATGAAAAGAAAGTTAAACACTTCAAACATACAATGGCACAAGACAATCATTCCCATTCTGAAAGGTAGAAATACTTGGATATAAAAGAATGGGGCCAAAGCAAGTCTAAAATCCAATAGGACAAAGAGTAAGTCCTGCAGTTTCCTGTCCATCACCTGGGGCAATCTGTGGCAAGATGTGAACTCCAAAGGGCTTGGGTGGCTCCACCCCTCTGGCACTGCTGGTGGTTGTAGCCCTCATGGCTTCTCTCTTGGGCTGGCTTTGCTTACTGCTTGTGACTTTCCTCAGATGACCCACATTCCTGGCTTCTCCAAACTTCTGGGGTCTCCAAAACACTTTTAGTTTCCCCCTCACAGTTTCACACGCAGCTATTTCAGAGGCACCCTGCCTGGCCTCTCATGCCTAATTTCTAAAATCTGGGTGGAAGTCTTCTTGACCCCTCAAGTCTTGCATTCTGCTTGCACCTAAAACCAGCACCATGTGGATAACACTGAGGTCTGCCACCAGTTAGGCCAGCAGCCAGGCTTCCTTCTCTCTTGCATATAGGGATTGTGTGCCTAGATTGCTGACCATAAACCCAACCCTGAGAAACAAATCACCGAGGCCACCACTCTTCTGGAACATGGTGCTCTGGAACTCTCTTCTCAAAGCAATTCTGAGGAAGAAAGGGTGGAGTCTTAATGGTTCCCGTGATGTCTCCAGGTCATCTTTTCTATTGTCCAGTTCCAAAATACTTGGCTTTTTAATGCCAATCATTTCAGCAACCAAATTCTGTTTTGCTTTATTTTTGCAGTCCACAACTTGACTGGAGTTTCCTTTCTGCCAAAACTCAAAACTTGTTCAATTGTTTTGCTAGACCATTTGCTCTTGATTCTCAAAGTACAGCTAGCTAAAAGCTCCCAAGAGTAGCCATGCTACCACCTCAACATTAGTCTGCCTTGAAATTTCTTCTTCCAGATTCATTAACCCACAGCCTTTAATATCAGTCTCCCACAGAATCTCAGAGCACAAGCAAAATGCAGACTACTTTTCTGCCAAAACATAATGCATATGGCTGGGAGTCCAACTGCCAATAGAATATTTGTTCCCAGCTGAAACCTCCTGAGCCTGGTCTTCAGGGCCACATTTCTATCAGCATTCTGCTCTTCTGAGCTCAGCCAGAATCTCCCATGAAGCTTGGCTCATAGAATTTCAGGGCTATTTCTTCAGCCAGCATCTCCAAGACTCTGAACTCTTCCTGTAACCCAGGTCCAAATGCTTCTGAACTACATGGTTAGGTAATGTTATAGCAATGACCTCACTTTCTGGTACCATAATCTGCATTAGTTACATTCTCATTATTGGGACAAAATACTCAAAACCCACAAGTTAAGTGAGGAAAGCCTTATTTTAGCTCATCATTTGTAGAGGTTTCAGTCCATAGGCAGCTGCCTGCGAGGCAGAGAGACATGGCAGAGGAGAAACAGCTCATTGCAGGGCAGGCAAAAAGACTCAAGCAGGGAGACTTCCTTTTCCTTTTTATTCCACATAGGCTACAAACCTACTGGTGGGTGCCACCCACACACAGGGCAGGCCTTCCCATTATCCACACCCAGAACTATGCCAAACCAATCAGCAGACTAATCCGAGTGTCACATATTCATAATCCAGTATCACACACCCATGATCCAGCCACCCCACAAAAGCCTCATTTATGAGCACATGAGGCTTTTGGGGGACATCCACATATAATCCATAACAGAGGAGAAACAGTTATTTGAAGAGATCTCACATCTGGAGGATTTCAGGAAAGACAATGTAAAATTCAATTTAAGTTATACTCAGAAGTTTAGACTGAAAGGGAACTTCCATCATTTGTACACCCACTTTCAGAAAAGAAAAGTATGACTCAAGATGATGAAATGATTTTCTCATATCTCCAAATGAAAAGAACATTCATTCTAGATTTTAAAAATACACGTAATGTATTTCTATTTTCTATTATTCCTTTTTTAATCTTTAAATGTTTGTTGATGTGCTACTACGATTTTTATTTTTTACAGTAAAGCATATATAATGTCTGATATTTTACCATTTGTCCATTTTATATTTCAAGATATTCCCAAAAGAAAACGGGCATTACCTCTTTTACCAGAACCTAATTCTTGACTTCAAACAAAGCAAACATTCACTACAACATGCTCCGAGAACTAGAGAGACTGTTGCTGACTAGAAAAAAGTGATGGAATATTCTCTTCAGAAAAGTGTAGACAGAGCAGAGTAATTTTATTTTGTCACTTACTTTTCTTCTTCCCACTCTCATCGCTTACTAATGATCACAAGATCACAAGCTTATTTTTAATGTGTTCTAGCTCCAGGAGGAGTACTGGGAAGAGCAGGGTTAAAAGTAAATGCTTTTTCCTGACCATTTTGGAAAGCTTGGTTTGGGGACTTCCGGGAAGATGGCGGAGCGGAGAGAAGGAGAGTAAGAGCCTCTCCGAGATTTGTTGTCCAGACACCGGAATATAGCAATTTAGGGAAGAGAAGAAGGAGGGAAGCGTGTTCTCAGGACCCAGCAGGGAGCTGAAGCAAGAGTTGAAGCCC
>PVJO010025657.1:0-22390 GCA_004026905.1 Hystrix cristata
GATACTTATATTTCTGCTGTTGACCACTAGATGTCATAAGAGCCCCAGAAGCATTAAATCAGGCTGGTAGAAATTGAACATTGTAAGCTCACAGACTTTCACATATTTCACTGTTTCCACGTGATCAATGCCAGAAGAACCTGATACAGTGTGATATATAGAAGCAAGGTACAACTGGAATAATGAAATTTCAAAAATAAGCCTTTTTAAAGGAGGGTTGTAATAGTTCTATTGGGTATTGTAAATGCTTCAGGTGCACTTGATACGGCTGTTATGTTCCTGGCGTTTGGGTCTTTCTCTTTTTTTATGGAAAGATGGATTGAACTTCAATTTAAGAATATTCAGTAATCCCTCTCAGGACATACTGTAACAGCTGGTATTTTTGTGTTGTAGTAAATGGATTCCATACAACAGTCAGTAATAATTGTGGTTGGCCTCTGACAAATTCCAAAGCATTTTCAATAAATTTAGCCAAAGAAAATAACATTGTTACACAAAAATTTAACTCAATTGGAAAGTTAAGCCCAGAAATGATATTTTGTTCCACAAAATCGTATTTTATTGGTTGGCATTCAATTAAACCATTTAAAAATTCATATACATATACAGTACATGTATATGTTCTCAGTAGGTAATTACTTTGGAGTATACAAAAAGATAATTACATTGTAGTAAGTATACAGCTTTGGACAAATTTAACCTTGAATGTTTATTCTGAAATAAAAATTGAGAAATGCTCAGTCCTTTCATGTGGCAATATCAGTTCAAAATATGCTTTGATGTGGAATGTAAAATTTTTGTTAGTATTCACGGAATGAGAACGTACCAAATCACATCAGATTATAATTTTGTTTGCTATAAGCATAAGTTGCTATATATGATGTTGTGGTTTATGAAAGAAGAAACATTATAAATTCTTTAAGCCATTGAGAAAGTGGTAGTTTGCATGATATATATATATTTTTTTTCTGTACACATAAGGGTAATCTGTACCATGCAGATTATGACTTTTCTCATGACATAAAGACCTTAAATTACATACATACTTGTAAGTAGCTGCCCATGTACATATATATATTTTGCCATAATGGTAGAAATATATGTGCATATACTTTACAACTTTTAACTGGTTTTCATTTTTTTTTAATATCAGCAAAAGTCTGTTCTTTGAGTGCATTATTTAAATTATATGTATTTTGGGGGCACTTTGTGTGTGAACACTTCTACCCCGGTTTTATATAAGGAATGTTTTTTATAGTTAAATTTTAATGCTGATTTTTAGAATAATTTATGAAATGAAAGCAAAGTTGCCCTTTTAAATTATTGGGGAAAATAGCTTCTGAACTAGACATTAACGAAACCTTGCTTTGTCTTTTTCTCTCATTTCTAACTTTTAGTTTAGTAATTTGTATTTTCATTTGGAATTTAAAATAACTGCCTTCATATTTTTAATTAGCGCTCTTCTATGTATGGATTCGTATGCATGTTTTTACTATGTCAGCCTTTATGATAATGCAAAGCAGATTTCAAGACATTGCAGCAGATAGCGAGTCCAAGAGAATCTATTTGATGGTGGATTTTTTATACCAATTTTACTTTGACAATTAAAAAGCTACTTTAGAAGACTTTAATGAAATTTTAGAGTTGGATTTTTTTCAAGTAAAATTTGGCAAGCTCATTTTTTCTTTATTCTGTAATATGAATCAGCAATTTAAATGCGTTAGGAATTGAAGTGAGCCAGTTTCCCAGTTTACAGTGTTTGTTTTCTTGTTGTCCTTAATATATATCAAATTATACTTTTAAATGACTGAATTTGCTGTGTAGAGAGTTGGGGAACTTTATTAAAAATAAATTTAAATGCATTGTGTAGTTCTGATTTCTACAAAAATGTAAATGGCTGTATTTTCTGTTACTAGACACCGGTGATCTAAATTTAAACCACACGGAATCCTTCTAGGTGTTAGGTCAATATAAATTTTAATCTTACTACTTTCTTTTATGTTTTAATTTTATAATTGTATTGTTTGAATTTAGAAAAACCCTGCCATATAGCCAGCTTTTATTGTTTGCTTACTTTATACAAGATATTGTGATGTATGCTTTAGCACACTTAATTATCAAACAGTTATGTTATTATCTCCATTTGCATATGTGGAAATTAAGGCTTAATGAGATTAAATAACTTGTCCCAGATCATAAATCAAGCAGGATTAGAGAGTAAGCCAAACTCTGGAGCCCTCTTGCGTAGCTATTCTTCTATACTGCCTTTGCAGCTTATTTTGGGATAAACTTAGGATAGTTATTAAAAAAAAAAAAGTCAGTGCTTTCCAATATCCACCAAAGATTGAATTTTACCAAAGAATTTACTTATTAGCTTGGATCCTTAGATTTAATTTAGATTACAGCTTCCATAAGCCAATAATAATAGCTTGCTTCAGCGTTAGTAAAAATTCTTTTAAGGTTATTTGCAGTTTTCAGTTCGAGAACTTTGCAGTCGTCGTATTAGAATGAGCTCTTTAAAAAGCCCAATTAGTTCTAGGTCACTGACAATTCATATGGTCTCTGTTACACATGTGGAAATACAGCTAGAATTATGATAACAGAGGGAAGGAATTTTAGAATAGCTTAGACTTACAGAAGCTTCTTAAAGTTCTCCATATGTCCCATCAGCGGCCCCCAAACCAAATGTAAAAATCTTTAAGGAAGCCTTGACACGTGCATGAAGAGCAGTCATGTTTTCAATTAGAAATCACACATCCAAATCAGAAACTCTCCCACCTAGTATCTCCATGTTGTTTGTAGAAGAAATTCTGTAGAACTGTAATCTCTCCAGTAGTGTGTTGGAGTAAGAAGTTTGAATTAGTTACAGAATGTTGCAATTTAGTGATCTTCTTTTCATATATATATATGTACATGAGTGTTTCTTTTCTTTCTAGAAACAGCTCTCAACATATAAATCTCGGTTGACACGGTGGCTGCAGGCTGCTGAGCTGGAGCTGCCTGTGCGCTCTGAGGCGGGAGTGTGGAGGGCAGCCCCTCGCCCTCAGCCTGCACCATGCCAGCCCTGTCCACGGGCTCTGCTAGTGACACAGGTACGTGAGCCACGGGGACGTGTCCTTCCACCTCTGCTTCAGCCTTCTGGTTCTTGGGGAGGACAGCTCTTGCATGTGTTTCTGTGACCAGTGTGAGGGGCATCAAATCAAGCGTCCATGCTAATTGACCGTTACTGAAGGGCGTTTACTGACTGCTGCTTTCTCCAGGTGGGAGTGACGTGTGCCAGTGCTCTTGTATTGCCTTGATTTTGGAATAATAGCAGCATTTTATTTTAAAAAATTAGGTATTTTAAACATACAGAAAATTGTAGCAAATACCATGAGATCTACACATACTGTTCTTCACTGAGATTTAATACCAGGCATGAACTTTTAGCCACACTTTCTTCAGACCTGTCATTTGTTTTCTTTTTCTTTTTCTTTAGCCTCAACACATAATTCTTTATTTTGGCCAAAACAGCACAGTAAAAACACCTCCATTATTTGTTTTCTTTAAGGAAGAAAACATCCTCCTTATCCCATCTTCTGTTTTCTTTTTCCTTGGTATCACAGGTCAGACGTATCCTGAAACTGATGTATGCTATTAAGAGATTTAATTAAAACTAGTAAACATATTTCATTTTATTATTGGTTGTAAGATTTAGAGATACACAATGTAAATATTTCCAAGAAAGCAAAAAGACCACGCACATGTGTATGTAAAATCTCCATCTCTGGTCTGACTCAGGTGGTGGCAGGCACCCTTCGAGGGCCTTCTGAGCCCCTCAGAAGCAGCACTTTTCACAAGTGTAGATTCCTGGGTGCGTCTAAGGACCGCTGAGAATTGGAAGGGCTGGGGATGTGGTGTAGTGGTACAGCGTGTGCTTAGCATGTGTGGGATGCTGTGTTTAATCCCTAGTGTGCACACGCGCGTGCACACACACACAGACACACACACATACACACGAACCAAAAGGAAGGAAGGAAGGAAGGAAGAAAGAAAGAGGGGGACTGGGGCTGTGTAACACATTTTTATGATCTCTCAAAAGACTTGGTCACGTGGGGTGACTAAAAAGAATATCCCCTGTGCTGTGCTGCCCCTTCTGAATTGGTTTCTGCTGATCCTGTTCTCTAACCAGCTGAGGTCGTGGTCTCGGATGGGACCATTCCAATCCCTGGTACCATATTTTCAGAAAGAGCCAAAAGACATATTTAATTTTGTGTTGTATTACATTACATTGGTATTTTCTTTTGCAGTATTTGCAAATACCATCCTTTGCTATTTTCAGTTGTATCCATATTTCTGTTTTGGCAAGTTTTATCTCATCTTTATCCATCAAGAATAATTTTTTTTTCCACTGAGATTTGCACGGAGCATTAGTTTTTGTCAGGAAGAAATTCAGATTGTTAAATTATATGAAATTTTTCTTTCCCCAGACATTAACTTGGAAACCAGTTAATGTTTGGAATTTTTTTCTTTTTAGTTTTCATATAGTCCCACACTGTGTTCTATTACATAAAAATGAATGATTTAACTTTCCGTCGTGGTTTGGGAAAATACAGATAAAATTTATTTGAACCATAAATTTACTGCAGTGTGTAATGAAGAAGTTGCATACCTTGCTGGTCACCAAAAATGTGTTGGTTTAATTGAATGCAAAATATTCTTCACATATATAACTCAAAGGATAATTAAAATGGAGTATTGATAATTTATGGGACAGTTTAGTTGTCCATTATGAAAAATAGCACAGGCGATTTAGAATTTACAGAGCGCTTTCCCATACGTAGCCATTGTGATGGCTTGTATCTGTCTGTTCTCCCAGAGCCTCACGTGGTCATAGGTGTGGCTTTTTGGAGGTGGCTGAATCTAGGGTCTGCGATGCTGGGTTCAAAGATGTGATGCTAGGTTTAAGGGTGGGAATGCTGCCTGGGATGGGTACCCTGGATAAAATAGAAGAGTCAGGAAGAGTACTGCTCGTTTGTTGCTCATTGCTTGCTACTTGCTGCCTTCTGCCTGCCTGCTCTCCGATGCCCTCTGCCATGCCATCCTGCTTTGGAGCCAGCCAGCTATGAACTGAAACTTCTACAAACTGTGAGCCAAATAAACCTTTTCCTCCTTTAACTCTGTGTATTGGGTATTTTGTCTGAGCAATGAGAAAAGTAACTAAGACATCCATCTTGTTTAGTGCTAATCAGAAGTGCCAACCTGATTGACACCTTACTTTGTGGAATTTTTTGACTTTGTGTCCCAGCGAGGTTTGAGGCAGGCACAAATGTGGTCAGGACCCTTGTGGAAGCTCCAAAGTATGGAGTTTATGTGAGATGTCTGTAGTCTCCTAGGTCCTCCTTGGTCAGAGATGGTTGACCAGTGTGAGGTCATTTTTTATCATAAGCAGCATGGCTTAGTAACATTGCTGGTGCTGACCCACTCTTAGGTGTCCAGTGGAATAAAGTTTACAGTGTAACTGACAAACAGAGGCCCATGATATGGAAAATAATTTAATTAGACAAGTTTAACATGAAAACGTTCTCCTTTCCACTGATTTTCTCCTTCTCAGTTTGACAAGTATCCTTTAAACAATTGCAGAGTCTGGAGTGTGGCTCTGTGGGAGAGCACATGCTTAGCATGTGTAAAGTCTTGACTTTGATCCCCAGCAGGGGGTGGAGGGGGAGCAAAAAACCCAAGAACAAACTTTTACATGTGTACGTATGTAAATATATTGTTTTGGGCCTGTTTTTCTTTTTAATCACATATTTTAGTATGTGCTTTTGGATTGTTCTCTAGCTTCCTACACCCAACATTGTCCAGGAGAGGTATTTCCATGCTGTGTACATGTATGTATTATATATAAGAAGTGTGTAGATGTGTATGCATATTTATATCTCTTTGTATTCACCTATAAATCAACTGTATTTTGTTGAACTACTCTAATTTTCCATGGTGTCACAATGTAGTGTACCACATTACTGCTCTTGAAATCTTGGTTTTGCTTCTTCTGTGAATATTTTGGGAGGAAGGATGCACATATTAATGATGTCATCAAATTGTCCTCCAGGCTGATTAATCCAGTTAACAATTTGTGGGCAATGCATTAAAGATCCTTTCTCTCACATTCTTGTCAGTATTCAGTACTATCAGTCTTTATAATTTTTACCATCTGAAGGGAAAGACATAAAGTCTCCAGTGTTACAGGCGCATTAACTACTGATGCTGAGCATGTTTCCATTTGTTTAGTGGCCATTCATTCCTCTATGATTTATCTGTTCATATCCCTTTCCCATCTTTGTGTTGTTGATCATTTCTAATTTATTTTCAGGATTTCTTCATTTGTTATTTTATTTATTTATTTATTTGGTGCTGGGGATCAGACACAGGGCCTTGCACTTGTTAGGCAAGCTCTCTAACCACTGGGCTAAATCCCCAAACCCCATTTGTTATTTTATATATTAATTCCTTGGGCTGTAGAGATTGAACACCATTTCCTTTGATCAGCCATTTATGCCCCCTTTAAATAATATTTTTTATTTTATTGCAACTTTCATATAGTCAAATCAGTCTTTGATTATTGTATTTTTTCTTCTGCTTAAGTGGACTTTTTTGTCTCAAGATGATAGAGATATTCTCTTAAGATTTCTTCTGACAGTTTTGAAGATTTGTTTTTACCCATTTGGGATTTTAACCTAACTGGAGTTTGTTTGTATGTGGAGGGAGGCAGTGATCAAATCTGATCTTACCTAATTTTGTTTTCCTGAATAGCTTCTCAGTCACCCCAGAATCACTCACTCAATATTCCATTCTTTTCACATATATCTGTAGTAATCTCCTCTGACGTGCACCAGTGTCACACATGTTCTGGTTGTAATGATCTGTTGATTTTGTCTTAAGAATTGTTTAATAGATGATTTTTTTTATAGCAAGTTTAGAATTACAGAAAAATTACAAAGATAGAGTCCTAATAGACCTCACTCTTAGTTTCCTTTATTAATATCTTACCTGTTTAGTATGATAAATTTGTTTCAGTTGCTGAAAGAATATTGATACATTGATAGTAACCGAAACCTGTATTTGATTCAGATTTCCTTAGTTTGTCACTAATATCCTGGGTTTTGTTTTTGGTCCTGGGGATCGAACTCGGGGCCTTGTGCTTGCCAGGCAAGTGCTGTACCACTGCGCTAAATCCCTGGCCCACTGACATCCTGTTTTTGGAATACCATATTACATTCCCTTGTCATGTGTCATTAAGTTCCTCTTGGGTTGGATGGTTTCTCTGGCTTTCCTTGACTTTGATGACCTTGACAGTTTTGAGGAGTACTGGTCAGGTGTATTGTAGGAGTCTCCTCTATTTGAATTTGCCTGCTGTTTTTCTCACAAAGAGACTGGGGTTATGCGTTTTGGGGAGTAAAATCACAGAGGTAAAGTGCCATTGTCAACAGAGCATAATAAAGATCCCTACTGTCAGTTTGATTTGTGACCCTTGGTGTTGATGTTGATCAGCTGGCTAAGGTACTGTTGGGTCTGTCTACTGTCAAGTACTCTTTTTCTACCCTTTCTGCATATAACTTTGGAAGGGAGTCCTGTGTGCAGCTTGCACACTTAAAAAAGTGGTGTGTTCTGGTCCCCCCATCCAAGTGAAGAATTTACATAAATTACTTGGAATTCTTTGTCTTTTCTCTCCCATTACTTTATTCCTTCATTTAGTCACACCAATGTTGACTCATGAGTCTTTATTTTGTACACTGAATCATAGCCCAGCACTAACTTATTTTGTTGCTGACATTGTCTCAGCTTTGGCTGCTGAGATTTTTTTCATTTGGCTTCTTTGATTAATCTCCCCCCACATTGATGTGGGCTTTCCTGTTTTTTCCTAGCACTTCCTTACTTTAGCATCAAAGGTGCTCCATGGCTCATCTTATGTATTTCCTGCCCTAGTTGTAGAATTAGTCATTTATCTAATGAGCCATAGTTCCTTCTGTGGGAGAATGGGATTAGAAGCTTAGATCTGGGTAATAGGTTTGCTCATTGCTTTCTGGAGTGTTATTTTAGGCCTTCTCAGCTGACAAAGCCAAGAAATATATGTGTGCATATTAACCCATGCATAAACACCCACATGAGTTGAGAACATTTCTATGTGCAATCAGCTATGGCTATATTAAGCTAGTGTAAATGCTTACTGATGTCAGTTAGTCTAATCTATTAGCAAGAAGAAATCATTCTAGTCTCTTCCCCTTGTGTATCGTCAATTCCTTCTACAACAGTGGGAAATCCCCCTGCCACCATCCACCATCCACCATCCATTTATTTAACTGTTCCAGTCCAGT
Organism: Hystrix cristata; assembly: GCA_004026905.1. Taxonomy (NCBI): domain Eukaryota; kingdom Metazoa; phylum Chordata; class Mammalia; order Rodentia; family Hystricidae; genus Hystrix; species Hystrix cristata. Next base: position 8,355 of record PVJO010025657.1, read on the forward strand.
TTACATGTGTAGTAGTATCAGAGTTGCAGACTCACGGGAAACAACTTTCATCAGCTAGAGTTGATTTTAATTATTTTTATTCCTGTAATAGAGCCATACTTTTTTGTAATCTTATGGAATTATTCCTTTCCTGCATAATACCTATGTTAGTTTTAGTTTTATAATTTTATTAAATATGATTTATACCAACATATAATGTGAAATATATGTATAGAATGTATGTATAATTTTTATAAGTATGGTTTGAAAAGTGCTCATGACACCAGTATGGACATAACTCCACTTAGGTTGAGAAATTGAACACCTAGAAAGCAGCTGTTTCTCAGTCCCAATATCCTCAGAGATGGACAAGGAAAAGAAAGATTCCTACATCATACCCTATATAGTGCATAATTTATGATTTGTCTAAACCAATGTGGTTTGAATTTATTTGTTGAACTTTATAAGTGAAATTAGGCTAAAAGTGGATAGTACTTATTTAGAATGAGAAATAATTATACCAAATTATAAATATTAACAAGTAGATACATATAATAAGTATTTTGAGTTTCAGGGAGAAAGCATAAGCTTTCATTAATTTACTGTCTGACACATCTCTGTAATATTGTTCTATATTTTTTGACTTTCTACTCTGGTTGCTTTTCATATATAACATTTTCTTTAAAAGATGACAAAAGCTATTCTAATTCTTCTTAGGTTGGGCTGGGGATTTAGCTCAGTGATTAGAGTGCTTGCCTTGCAAGCACAAGGCCCTGAGTTCGATCCCCAGCACCACCAAAAAAACAAAACAAAAAAAAAAAACAAAACCAAGAATACCATTTAATTCTTCTTATGTTACTTATCAAGCTTTACTTTTTCTTGGTAGTTTGGGTAGTTTTCATCTTCACAGGGAAATCCTGATAAATTATACTCTGCATGATAATAAAAAAAATCACTGGTATATTATTGCATATGTTCCCATTTTGAATAGATCTAAATGAGAACAAATTCTGCAGCATACCATTTTGTAACTCTCTTGGTAGGAGATTTACAAGGTAGTTTCTGACTTGGCACACTTTACTTCATAGCACCCTCGTACTGTCAGTACTGGGGCTGTAGAACACAGTCCGATAATGGTATATAACCCGAGACCTGCATCCTCTGTTTAAGCCAGCTTAGTCACCACATTGGGCTGCTGGAGTTACCCTCAAAATTCTTTTCCACTGGATGGCTAACAATAAGTTACACATATACAGCGCTAAGGAACTATGTAAGTAAGCCCACTACGTAATTACATTCCCACTAACCGCAAATTAAATTTATCTTCAGTGGCACTCCTCCTTAATTAGGTTCCCCCAGTACCACCAGCCTTTATACATTCTTTTGTGGCTTGTCTTCTCACTCTTTGTGCTGTTCTCCACTTTCATGCCCAGAAGTTACTAATTTGAAGTAGTTCAGTACCATTTTCCTTCAGGATTAGCAGTTCCTGCATTTTGTTCCTGAAATGTTTTCTTAACTTGTGATCATGAAGTTATTCCTTTTTCCTTCTATCTATTTGTTTTAATACTTTGGAATCAATTTTTGTGTAAGGTGTGAGGTAGGGCTCCAAATTAGTTTTTCCCACACAGTTATCCAGTTGTTCTGTTGTGACTTATTATAAGGGCTGGCCTTTCCCTTTGCTGGGATCAGCATCTGGGACCTTCATCACAGTGTTGAATGTCAGTGGAGAAACCGCGCATCTTTGTTTTTATTTCCAGATCTCAAAGAAATGATTTCAATGTTTCTTCTTTGTTATATTTGCTCTGTGTTTTCCTGTATATCCCTCCCCTCCTTTTTGGTTGTCAGATGATCCTTTCTTGAAGTATTTTCCTCTATGCTTCGTAACTAGCTTAGCATCCTACTGCACCACTGCTGATGTCATCTACAGTGTCAAGAGGGTGGTGGTCATCAACATCACAGCCCTCAGACTGGGCAGTCCCCAGGCTGCCTTTAATGGTTCCAAGAGTTCTCTGGTTAAAGATCAGTGCTGTTATGTTGGCAATGCTGGCAGTCTCCAAAGGGATATTTCCACTGTGTTTTAATGTTTTTCTGTTTCCTTCTGTCTCTTGAGGGGTCTTGGAGGGTTTTGATGATCAGGGCAGAGGCAGAAGGTCCCACCTCAATCTGGGCTTTCCTGGATAGTTTCACTGTAATCCTCAGATCCTTCCAGTTACCTCACTTTGGCAGTGTCATCTACTGTTTTTGGAGACAGGCCTGGGGGGCTGATCAAGCAAGGGCCAGGGCAGATGCGGTACCAGCTTAGTGCCCAGTGCACCTCAGGTATACAGCTTTGATCTTGCTGAGGTGGAGGTGGCTGGTGTAGGAGGAACCCAGATTTGGAATACTGAGTACCTTGTTCTCTGAAATGAAAATGGAAACCCTGTGTATCCTTTAGTATGTTAAAGAAGTTTCCTTTTATTCCTAGTTTGAAAAAAAAGTTTTTAAAAATGATCACCTTTTGAATATTGTGAGGTGCTTTTTGTTTATACATCTTAACCTATGACGGGTTTCCTGTTACTTTCTTAATATAGCAAACCACATTGATGTTTGAGTGTTAAAGCAACTTCCTTTTTAGGGATAAACAATTTGGACATAACTTATTAACCTTTTTATATGTTGGATTTGATTTGCTTAGTTTAGAATTTAAAAATCTGTGTTCATTAGTGAGTTTAATTTAATTTCCCTTTTTTATTTCTTGTCATATTTCCATGAAATCATGCTAACTTTGAGAGGAATTTTTCCTTTTGTTTTATGGTGAAGATTGTGAAAGGTTGAAATTAATTTTTACCTGAGCGAAACTTACCCATTAGACCACTTGGGTCTGGAAATTTTGTTTTTGACAAGATTTTTTGTTAACTAATTTATTTATTTTAGAGGTTTTAAGACTATTTTAGCTTCCTGTTTCTTCTTGGGTCACTTCTGGTGATTTATATTTTTCTAAGACTCAGTCCATTTCATCAAAATTTGTAAATTTGTCGTGAAATAAAATTGCTCATGAGAGTGTTATTTTTTGTTTGTAGTTTTGTATATTGATTTTTTTTTTTGCTCTGATATTGGTCTTTTTGGTTTCTTTTAGTCTTTGCTTAATTTTGTCAGAGTTTTGTCAGTTCTATTAGTCTTTTTAGATATACAGATTTGACTTTATTTTTTCTACTGTACATTATAATTTCATTAATTTTCAGGGTTCTTTTTCTAATTCTTTGAAATAATTTGTTCATAAATGTTCGGTCTTCCTTTTTCTCTTATATTCACATTTAAGATTATCCTTTTCATTGCTTTTGTTTTATGCCATAATTTAAAAATATTTTCTAGTTTCATTAAATTCTTGCTTTCCTTTAGAATTACTTTGTAATTGGTTATTTAGACTTTCTAAAAAAATCCAAAATAAGGGTTTTTTCATTTATCTTTTTGTTCATTTCTACCTTAATTGCATTATAGTTAGAAAGCTGAATGTGCATTAATTTATTCCTTTGAAGTTTCTTTAGACTTATTTTATGCCCTGACATATGACCAGTTTCAATAAATATTCTTATTTTGTGGCCTGATTATATGGTCAGTTTCAGTAAATATGCTTAACAATAGGTATATTCCTATATGTGTCTGTTAGGTCAGGTTTGTTGATTAAATCATTCAAATATTCTGTACAGGCCTAGCTTGGAGAATTGTGGGTTTAGTTTCTGATCACTGAATTAAAGAAATATCTTGATCAAGTGAATCAGAAGAATGTTTTGGTTTTCCAGTGCATATGAAGGTAATGTTTACATTATACTGTTCTCTATTAAGCGTGCAGTACCATCATATCTTAAGAAACAATGTACGTAGGTTAATTTAAAAAGTGCTTATTTGCTAAAAAATGCTAATACTTGTCTGAGCCTTCAGTGAGTCATAATCTTTTGCTGGCGGAGGGTCTTAGCTTGTTGCTGGTACCTGCCCATCAGGATCTTGGTGGGGAACTTTGGGGTGCTGGTGGCAGTTTCTTAAAATAAGACAGCAACGAAGTTTGCTGCATAGACTGACTCTTCCTTTTAGGAAAGATTTCACCCCACTGCTGCTTTATCAACTAAGTTTGTGTACTGTTTTAAATCCTTTGTTGTCATTTCAGCAGTGTTCACAGCGTGTTCACCTGTCTTCCACTTCATTAATTGTCTTTTGAGCTACATCCAATCACCTGTACATACTGGTATGGTTTTTATTTTGAGTGATACTTCTTTTTTGGGGGTGGCGGTGCTGGGGATTGAACTTGGGGCCTTGCACTACCACGTGTTCACCTGTCTTCCACTTCATTAATTGTCTTTTGAGCTACATCCAATCACCTGTACATACTGGTATGGTTTTTATTTTGAGTGATACTTCTTTTTTGGGGGTGGCGGTGCTGGGGATTGAACTTGGGGCCTTGCACTACCACTGAGCTAAATCCCCAGCCCCACATATTTTTTTAGAATGAAAGTTCTTGATCAGTCTGGTTAGGAAATCCTATAAACCTTATTTGTAACATCAAAATATGGTACTTTTATCCGTAGAGTGATAGATCCAAGTTATTAAAAATACCAGGTAGGTCACTGATATTTGTCACTAAAAGAAACCATTTGAAATAAGAAAAATAGACTTTATTTGTACTGTCAGTATCATGAAAATACTGTGTTAATGTTATTCACTTAAAAAAATCTCGTAAAAAAACAAAACAAAAACTTGTGAGAAAAAAATTTGTGTGATCATTTTTTCCTCTTGATAATTTATTTCATTGTGGAAAAGTAGGTCTGAACTTGGTGCTCTTTCCTTCCAGTAATTCCAAAAAAAAAATTCTCTGCTAATCTGTCACGATCATACTTATAATTTTCAGTTTCATTCCACAGCAAGATGAGGGTGCCTGGAGCTGCTTGCTAGCTTTTCTGTGGAAATGAAAAGAAGTGTGTGAATTGGCATTTGGGGAACTATTATGTTTATGTGACTGTTCATAATCACTATTTTGATGCTTTCTTGAACTAATCCTAAGTCTTTGATATATTTTAGGCAGTAGAATATAGCCTTTATATGATCATGCAAAGTGCTCATTTTCCATGTGCAGCAAGCATCAGTGGAAGTTGGTTAGACGAGCTCAGGCCAGCCTGCCCTCTATAATACCATGACCTTGACAGCCCTTTTGGAGCTTCTAGCAGCAAGTGCCAACTTCATATGCACCCTTGACCCCTCTGCAAAATCTGGAGCGTCTTCCTGTGAGTACACAGCTTTGGTTAGCAACATGCAAGGAGATGGAGCCATGAAGGAGGAAGGGGCACCACCCGATCAGCCTTAGGCATGAGTGGTATGATGGGTGTTGAGCCAGGTCACCTTCCTATCCTTGTGCAACCTTGTGTAACAGTGATGGGACTAGCCTTCTGTGAAAACCATAATTTTGCTGCAAATTTGACCATGGGTGAACAACTCTTAGTTTTTTCCTTGATAGTGTAAACTCCTATATCAGTTAGGGTTCACCACAGGAACAGATTTACCATAATATGATATATAAAGGGTTTACTAAGTAGGCTTACGACATCCACCTGCAGAATCAGGGGTAGAAGATTGCAAAATGGCCACCTGTGTGCTGGAGAGTTGGAAAATCCAGTCACAGGTCCACGACCTGGAGCCCACTGCAGAGCCCAGCAGAAGTCCGTATTGGAAAATCAAAGGGTCTGCATTGGAAGGCTGAGGAGTCTGTGCTGAAGGAAACTGGAGCCCCACATCCAAATGCAACGGCCAAGACCTAAGACTGGAGCTCCCCTGAAGAAGCAAAAAGGAAGACTTCCTTCTTCTTTCCCTTTTTATTCCACCCAGGCTACAAGCCTATTGGCTGGTGCCATCCACATCTGGGGTGAGTTTTTCCTCCTCAGTTTGTGGCCTATATGTTAATCACCCACAGACACATCCAGAACTCTTCTCCACTAGCCCACTAGGCATTTTTTAATCCATTCAAGTTGACATGCAATTAACTATCACAACTCCCAGTGCTTATGGCCTGTGGACCACCTGAGAAAACTCTGGGCCCCTCTACTATTCAGGAGGGTGCACATTAAGAAACAATCTGCCTTTTTGCAGGGTTTTTTTTTTTTGGGGGGGGGTGGTTTGGAACCTGGTGAACAATTTGGAAAATGCTCATCTTTGTTTCCCCAGTAGTTTCTTGCTGAGGAGAAAATGGTACAAGAAGTGCCATTTAAATGGAAGAGGTTGCCAATTAAATTAAATTTTAAAATTTTCGTGATCTTATGAAATAGATAATACTAGTTAGTTGGGAGACTTATTTTTATAGCCTAATTTTTGATATATACTTCTGCATATATGATACTGACTAAAATTAGCCAAATTACTAGTTTGTGTATTATAATAGCTTCATTGTCACAAAACAAGTTCTCCTCTCCTCCCCTGCCCTGCCCTCCCCTCTCCTCCCCTGCCTGCCCTCCCCTCTCCTCTCCTTCCCTGCCCTGCCCTCCCCTCTCCTCTCCTCCCCTGCCCGCCCCTCTCCTCCCCTCCTCTGCCCTGCCCTCCTTGCCTCTGCTCATATTTGCACACATAGAGTTCAGTCCTAGACAGAGCTCGAGATGGTTTAAATGGCCACCGTTATGCGTTAATAACTGGCTTGGTAGGTTTCAGGTTGCTGTCGGTCTGATTGTTCGGTATTAGACATATTTTGCTCTTTGGGTGGTGTGAACTTGTCCTCGTGTTTGTATCTGTCACTGAGAAGTCGTAACTGCTTTTCCTTTTAGAAGAGAACTTTAGGGACACCACTAAAATGGAGACCAACCTGGAAGGTGCCTTTCTGCAGATGAGATGTGATTAAATAGCTATTGTGGAGCAATTGAAAACCTTGATAAAAATGTAAAAATAGCAATGGGTGTAGCCCAGCGGTGTAACATGTGTCTAGCATGAGCCCCAGGGTTCAATCCTCAGTACCAAGAAAAAAAAAAAAGATTAAAAACTTTATTTTGTTTGCGAACTCTCAAATAATAAGCTTCCTTTTCTGACACTGTGAATTTGAAAATTTGAATCTACTATTTTTTTTTTTTGTCTCTAGAGCTGGCATCCAACCCAAGTCCTCCAGGCAACACTTATGCCTACATCCCCAGCTCCTCAAATCTCTAGTTTTTTTTGTTTGTTTGTTTGTTTGTTTTTGAGACAGGGTCTTGCTGTGTCACCTAGCTGGCCTTGAAGTTGTGATCCTCCTATATAGCTGACATTCCAGGTGCGCACAACCACACCTAGCTAGAATCTCTTTAAAGGACTGTCCAAGAAGCTCAAATGAGCCTATTTGAAGATAAAGGGCAGGATCTGTCAAATCTGTATATTTTGCTTTGTTTCTTCTCGACGAGTTAGGGACCATGGAAAAACCACCGTCGTAAGTATCTGGAGAGGAGATTTCCTTTCGCCAGTGTGTCTCAGGTTGGATTTTCATAACATGACTTGGATGTAATGAGTTTAGTAAGGGTTGGCTTCATTATATAGGCAACTAGTTATTAGGATTTCTCTTTTATTGAACTGAGAAACCTGAAGTCTGATGCTGGTAGTTGACTAATCCTCACTACTTAACTGATTTGCAATGCCACCCTGTTTTTGCACTGAGTTCTTTATCCTCAGTCTATTTTTGGATGTGCTATTTCGTTTCAGCAGATTTTCTTGGCCAGTGATTATGAATTATGTCACAAGCAAAATGTCATCTGTCTAGAGGAGACTTGCGTGTGAGTTGGAAGGTTGGGAAGCAGTTGGCTTGTTGGTTATCAGGTGCAAATCATTGATTTGTTATTGTTAACTTCTTAGATTACTAAAATCTGTGTATGGAAGCGCCTTAATTATTAGTTGGAGCTCTCTAAGTTGCAACATTTTTCCCCCATTGAAAGTGGGATTTTACACCTTTTACATGAGTTGAGGTTTTTTATGAATTCATGTATTGCATTATTTTTTTCTTTGTCTTTCTTTCATCTTTCTTATCTTTCTGTCTATCTTTTTTATGGTACTGGGGATTGAAACCAGGGGCATGCTAGCACTAAGCTACATTCCCAACCTTTTTTATATTGAGACAAGGTCTTGCTCACTTGCCCAGATGGTCCTCGAACTTCCACCTTCGGCCTCCGACTGGCTGGGATTACAGGTGTGCACCCTCATGTTGGGCTCATCTCTTGCATTCTTGTGTCACAGGTTGTTCTTGGGGACATCATGAATGTTTCAAGAAAGTACTTGAAGACAAAAACCATTTAAGGTACTTCTGTCCCTTGAGCTCTGCTAGGAGCTTTTCTTTCACTTAAATGCTTATTAACAAGCCTCTGAGAGGATGTGATAAAGATGATGTTGACAGCAGCTCCTACTTGTGAAGAGTCAGCCGTGTGCACTGGAGATTTTCAGTGCTTTCATCCCATTGCAAAATGGGGGCGTAAATTACAATCTACATACTTTATTCTTCTTTATCTTTGTTGGTTAAGATAAAAGGTAAAAAAGTCTGCCTTTCTTTCTACTGCATCATTCTGTACAACCAGAGGGCCACTTTTTGCTTTCTATATTTTTCTGGCCATTATTTACTTTCCTGGTTAAGGAACCTGTTGATCTATTTATTACTGACCACTTAACGCACTGAATGGTACCTCTGAGAAGTAAGTGTTAGATTGCTACCCTGAAGTGTTAAGTATAATTTAGGTTAACTGTTCAGTTTGATCTGACTACATGTTATGCTGAACTTTAAGTATACAGTAAATATCAAAATAAATTTAAGGTCTAACATGCTATTAACTACCATAAAGCAAATACAGTGCTTTGGCTTTTATAGCAGCCTTACACCTGGTTTAATATCATGTAAATGCAGCCAGTTTAGTAAAGGACAGCTATGGGCCATAGCCTGGAAGAGTTTTAGAAGTAATTTTCATTTCACTATGCCTGTATCTTTTGGGTGAGTACTGCTAAAACTCAAAGTACTATCATGTTTACTTTGGTAGTGGAAAATTCTTTATTCAAAGCTATATACTACTGACACAAGTTAATTACAAACTGAAATCTATTCAAAGCTTAGAAATAGCTTCTAAAAATGACAGTTATGTACAAGTGTATGTATTTGTCCTCAATGAACCCTGATTTTATAGTCTTTAAGGTAATTGTATGAATTGTTATTAGCAAACTACACTATTGTAACTATCTAAATTGTTTGGTACATTTAAAAGCTCAGCCTGTCAGCGTGTAGTTGGGGGATAGTGTAAGAAAGAGAATGCTTCTATCAGGATTGAATTTTAAATATTTTAGTTGTATAGGTACTTTTGGAAATAAAACATACTTTAAAATGAGAAAAATTGATATCTGTTATAAATGGCACTAAATAGTGCTGATTAGTTTACCTTTGACAAAGTGGAAAATTTAAAGCTTGGTGTATCCCATTTTATTAATATAATAAAATTTAATAGTGTTGTTCTGGGAGTTGATATATGTTCGTTAGTGTTTATTAGCCATACGTTACAGTAAAACATTTTGGTTCGTTGCCTGTCTATACTGTATATAATGCAAGTATCAGAATAAAAATAGAAACAAATACATATTTTTCTTGCTCAAGCCTTTTCCTATATGATTTCTGAATATTTTGGTTGCTTATGCTATCCAACATGACTGAACACAGAGGCCATCTTTTTTTATCATTTAACATAGGTTTATAGCTTCCCCAGACTTGTGCTAATAATGAAGCTATGAGGGAAATGACAAGAATGGTGATATTAAGTTTCTCTAGACTACCAGTAAATTTTTCCATTCTGATGTCAGGAATGTTGAGCATCTGGAATCTGTAAGAAGAGTGAATTGTTCACTGCGGGAACACTTTCATCAAATTCTGAGCCATTTATTCTCTTAGGAACTACTACTGTCTTGTACACAATATTGTATTTTTACAGAAGCAGTTTTCTGGCACTGGAAAAATTTCTTCATTTATGCTTCTGTGTTTTTTAATGCTTTAGTGTTTTATATATGTTATGTTTTAAGAATTAGTGCTACATTTTAACACTGAATATATTTCCTTAGTTTTAATAATAATAATTTATATTGTTCAAACACTGTGAAAATGCAATATCAGATAAACTGTTCTAAAGATTTCTTTATATAGATGAATCTTTGCTCTGTACTTTTTTTATCTTTTTCCTTGAATTTTCAGAATATCTGCAGTATGTATCTTGATACTTTATATCTTGATTATAGCATAGTTTATCTCTTTAAAATGTGCTGTGGAGGTGGAAGGGGGAATGTGTGACATTCTGTATTCTTTATGCATTTTTAAAACATTTTGGAAATCAGGAGTTGAGATTAAGTATACTTTTTTTTTTTCCGTTTTGTCTCTGCTTAGTGTCGTTTCACTCTGTCTTCGGCTCTCTGTGGTCTGGATCTGGTTTTTGTTGTTGTTTTCATTGCTCATGTTGGGACATAATGTTGCTATGCTAGTTCGTGACCCTGTGCCAGTACGTACCATTGCCTAACATATGGGCTGCATTATCCAATTAGAATGCTTGGTGATAGGTTTTACTAGTGTCTTAATGTAATGTTCCATGAATACTTGATATGTTTAAAATTGAATTATTTACTTAAAACAAGATACTATTCTTCCTTTCTGTCTCATGTCATGTAGTCAGTCTTCTACATATTGGTCTTGGCCTGATGTTCCATCATCAGTTTAAACATTGGAATCAGTAAAGCTGCGTCCCTTCCTTCTACACACAATTTTGTTACCCACGTGTCTAGGAACATAGATTATCAGGTGTCTGAACAGTCTTAGTGGCATATTGATCCTTTTACCTACCCTACACCCACTCCAGCATCCCTGTATCCCTGTGGTTTTAATCACACTATCTCCGTCAAACCATAGCCACTTCTGCAGTGGACTGTTGTGGCCTCCTCCACACAGATTTGAAGTTGTAACATCACTGTTACTTTGAGTTGTTGTCTACTCATCATTTTGATCAGGCCCTCTGGTAGATTTAAATTGCATTACATGGTATTGTTTTCATTCAGGCTTGAAGTCTTCATATGCAGATGTGAGTCATCTTCAACCCTGTATCATAGTTCACATACTTGCTGCCTAATTCTTTTTAGGTTTTCAGAACCACTAAAATTTGGGAAATTTAGAGGCTTTTACTTTTTGCTCTACTCTTGGGTTGCCAAATAGTTTGCCTTAACTTTACAGTGATCTTGATGAAAGGTCAGCTCTCTGTTTGACATACACAACAACTCTGGTAATTTTCTGTTTTCCAGTGTGGTTACAAATGCTATTCTTGTCTGTGTAGGAAGTAAATATGTCTCTTGACTTCTTTTTCTCCCATTACAGTGCTTCCCTTTCCCTGCCCTTCTTAATGATTTAGACTGCGATTTTTTGCAATAAAGATGAATTTTGTGAAGAGGTTCCTACCAAATGATAAAACCTCTTTGTGACTTTCAGTATGAATTTCTGAGTGATGCAGTTATTTTTTGACTTTTGTTCGAAGGATACCCTTGTTATAGTTCCTATCCCAGGATCTTTTCCTTTGTAACTAATAAAGCCTTTGAAATGAAAGATTAAAGTTAAAAGTTTTAAACAATAATCAGGAGCATATAAGTGGGAACATTCTACAGTTTTCTAATGAATATCATAAGTATATCAAGAACTCTTAGAAAAATTGGCCCCAAAACAGATCTTTTATAAGAATTCTACTCCTTGAGAGGAATTATATTGCTGTTTATGCTACCATCTTTGAACATAGCAAGGATTTTCCAAATATCCGTTTGGCCAGAACACTGATGATAACAGCTCTGTGCTTAAAAAAGATTGACCCTTATCTGATGAGCTGTTTTCTGCTGTCATGACCACAGAGACCCAGAAGGACCGAGTAATTTTCATGATCAGCTTTGCTGTCAGATCCATGTGGAGTAATTGTTTCAGTGAGACAGCGGTGGAGTGCTGTATCCGGTCATCTCCAATGTGTGTTACATCCAACACTGCTGGGAAGGAAAAGCTATTTATAATTATCTCTAATGGGATTGATGCTATTTTTCTGTATTATCCGAAGAGTTTTGTAAGATGAATCCACAATTATTTTAGTGTGTTTAGTGTTAAAACAAACATTTGGTTTCCCTGGAGTCTCAGCTTGGATTTTATTTGTGTATTTATTTATTTATTTATTTTTTTAAATTAAAAAATTTGTTTTTTCAATACTAGGGTTTGAATTCAGGTCCTTACACATGCTAGGTAAGTGCTGTACCACTGAGTCACCCTCCCCATTTTAATTTTGAGAAAGGTCATGCTAAGTTACCCAGGCTAGACTTGAACTTGCGATTCTTCTGCTTCAGCTTCCCAGAGTGTTGGGAACACAGGTGTGTACAACCACACCTGAATCTCTACTTCATTATTTACCCAATATATGAGATCTATCATTACCTGTCTTTATTGTCTATTGTGAAAGCCTTTTTCCCCTCTTAATGTATTAAACAGAATGCACATAATTTTATAATATGCCTTCTTGAGGCTTGAGCATACTCACATGTTTAGCATTTAATTTGGACTTTTAGTTTTATTTAAAAGTAAAGGTTGTTCAGCAAAGTGAGGCATCATTCTAAGTTTTACAAATAACTCAGTCCTCATAACAATCCTCTCAGGGGTTACTACTTGTAGTTTCTTTCCTACAATAAATTACTCAAAGCTGGGCACATTATTAAGAAAAGAGATTTATTTAACTCACAGTCCTGGAGGTTTAAGAGCATGATGCCAACATGTGTTCGGCTTTTTTGGCTGCATAAGAACATGGCAGATGGCATGAGGGTGGGAGTGCATATGGAGAAGTCACAGGGCCACGTAGGAAGCAACAGTCAGGGGTCAGGTTTGCTATTTTTACCCCCCGCCCCCTGCTTCCACTTGGCTTTTACATTGAGCTATGTCCTGATTCCTTTTCTGAGACAGGGTCTTACTAAGTCTCCAACTGTGTTGCCCAGGTTGGATTCCAACTCGCCATCCTCCTGCCTCAGCCTTCCAGATCGTTGGGATTACAGACATTGCCACTGTGCCTGGCCAGTAGCAGCCTATTCTTAGGGGAGCTCATCTGGCTGTTAGGAACTGGATTGATTCCTTCTGTTGTGGTTTAGATCTAGAATGCCCCCCACCGAAACCTCGTGAATGCAGAGGTGGGGCTTTTGGAAGGTGATGGGATCTGGGAGGCACTGTGCTTATCAGTGAGTTCATCTCCTCAGTTCAGTAGCTGAGTATGCTGCTAGGAGGTGGGGCCTGGGTGGAGGCAGGTCACTGCGGGGCATGACCTGGAAGGGTGTAGCTCCCACTCCCGGGCTGCTCCTCCACCCTCAGCTTCCTGGCCACCATGACATGGACAGTTTTTCTCCTCCAGAGCCTTCCACCAGCCCTTCCTGCTTACACTAGCTGAATATGGACTGAATCCTTTAAAAACTATAAGCTGAACTAAGCCTCTCCGCCTTTAAATTGTGGGTGTTGGGCATTTTGTCCCAGTGACATAAAAGTGCCTGAGATACTGTCCAAGTGTGCACCTCCATCCCTGGAGACCGAGCTTCCCGCATGGGGACCGCATGCTGGACACGTGCAACCACGTCCAAACCATCACGCTACCACTACACCTCTTTCAGAGATTCCAGTTTCTCTTCTAAGAGTAAATGCAGGTAGCACTCAGCTATTGATCCTGCCACCTAAAGATACAGTGAGTGAGTAATAAAGGCAAATTTTGGGATTCCAGGGAAGTGAAAGTTTAAACGACCAAACCGCCAGTAAGTACACCAACTCCTAACTTCCCTGGTTCGTTCATTCTTCTCTTCTCCTGTCCAGCTGTATTTGCCCTCTCCGATGAGTCTCTTCTTTTGTGGGCATTCTTCAGTCAGTCTTCTGTACCTTTTACACTGCCAAAGCTACATGCAGTAGTCAGTTCTCAGTCCTCTTACCTTATTAGCTGCATTTATTCTGTAGGTCGTTCATTCCTTCTGGGCAGGTTGGGTCCTGAGACGTCACATCCCAGATCCTCCAAGTGGTCGTTGAGCCCTCTTCT
>PVJO010025658.1:0-22233 GCA_004026905.1 Hystrix cristata
TTTTTTTTTAACATTTAGATCTTTGATCCATTTTGATTTTAGATTAGCACATTATGAGAGAATATGGGTCTAGACGCAGCACAAACTGTGTGTGTATAGCCAGTTTTCCCAGCACCATTTGTTAAAGAGGTTGTATTTCCTCCAGAATTTTTGGGTCCCTTTGTTAAAATCAGGTGGCTGAATGTGCTGGAAGTTGTTTTGGCATATTCCATTCTGTTTCTTTGATCCATATGTCTTTGTGCTAGTACTGTGCTGTTTTTATCCCATAGCTTTGTAATATAACTTGAAGTCAGGGCTTGTGATGCTCCTGCTTTGTTATTTTTGTCCAGGATTGGGATTGCATGAAATCTATATATTAGTTTTGGAAATATGGCCATTTTGACAGTACTGGTGCTGCCTATCCAGGAACAGGGACATCTTTCCATTTTCTGATGTTCTCTTGGATCTCCTTTTTCAGAATACTGTAGTTTTTGTTAATAGAGATTTTTCACTTACTTCACTGGGTTAGGAGTTAAGCATTTAATTTTTCTTGAAGCTAATTTGAATGGTATTGTTTTCCTAATTTCTTTCTTGATGGGTTCATTACTGGTGTATAGAAGTGCTATTGATTTTTTTATGTGTTATTTTGTATCCTGCTACCTTGCTGAATTTTTTAGTTCTAGAAATTGTCTTTTGGTGTAATTTTGGGGACCTTCTAAGTAAAGGATCACGTCATTTGTGAATAAACATAGTTTGGCTTTTTCCTTTCCTTTATGTATCCCCTTTATTTCTTTCTCTTGTCTGATTACGCTGGCCAATGTTTTGAGTACTATATTGAACAGGAATGGGGACAATGAACATTTTTGTCTTGTTCCTGATTTTAGAGGAAAAACTTTCAGTTCTTCCTCATTTAAAATCATGTTGGCAGTAAATTTTCCAGAAATGGCTTTTATCAGATTGTGATCAGGTCCTCCTGTACTTATTTTCTTCAGAGTTTTTCTCATGAATGGAGTTTGTAAAGGGCTTTTTCCTGTGTCTAGTGAGATGATCGTGTGATTTTTGTCCTTGCTTCTGTTTATGTGATATATTACAGTTACTGATTTTTGTTGGTGAGCCATTCTTGCATCCCTGGAATGAAGCCCATTGGTCACGATGCATGATCTTTTTGGCGGGGCAGGGTGCTGGTGATTGAACT
Source organism: Hystrix cristata (assembly GCA_004026905.1). Lineage (NCBI taxonomy): Eukaryota > Metazoa > Chordata > Mammalia > Rodentia > Hystricidae > Hystrix > Hystrix cristata. The sequence goes on from PVJO010025658.1 coordinate 1,175, forward strand.
CAGGGCCTTGCGCTTGGTAGACAAGTGCTCTACCACTTGAGCTAAATCCCCAACCCCCGATGTACGATCTTTTTAATGATGCATTTTTGCCTTCTCTTTGCCAGTATTTTGTGGAGGACTTATGTAACTTTGATCATTAAAGAAATTGGCCTGTAGTTTTCTTTTTCAATGAGTCTTTATCTGGTTTTGGAATCAAGGTGATGCTATCTTCCAGGAATGAGTTTGGCAGGACTCTTTTCATTTTCATTAGAGAGTTGAAGGACTATTGTTAGATCTGCTCTGAAGTTCTTGTAGAATTCAGTGGTGAATTCATCAGGTCCTGAGCTTTTCTTAGTTGATAGATTTTTAAAAACTAGTGCCTCAATTTCATTGCCTTATTGGATTATTCAGGGTTATTGGATTATTCAGGGTTTTTATGTCTTCTTTGTTGTTTTGGTAATTCATATGTACTTGAGAATCTATGAATTTATTCAAGATTCTCCAATTATTTGAGATACTTTTGAAGTAGCTCCTAATAATATTCTGGATTTTGGCAGTGTACATTATAATTTCTCTTTTTCATTTCTGAGTGCATTGATTTGGGTCTTTCTTTCCTTTTTTAAGTAAGATGACAAACTGCATTGATTTGGGTCTTTCTTTCCTTTTTTAAGTAAGATGACAAAGGGTGTGTCTGCTTTGTTATTTCTTTCAAAGAATCAGCTCTTCAATTCATTGATTCTTAGTATTTTTTGGTCTCAATTTAAGTTTTTGCTTTGGTCTTTATTATTTCCTTTTTTTGTACTAGTTTTGGATTTGGGTTTTTCTTGTTTTCTAGAACCTTGAGGTGCATCATTAGGTTATTTGGGCTTCCTGTATTTTTCTGCTGTGGGCATTCACAGTTATAAACTTCCCTTGAAGGACTACTTTCATTGTATGCCATAAGTTCTGATATATTGTACTGGCATTATCATTTGACTAGAAACTATCTAATTTCTTTCTCAATTTCTTCTGTGACCTATTGATTATTCAAGAAGGCATTGTTTAATTTCCACACATTTTCATAATTTCTGTGATTTCTTTTGTCATTGATTTCTAGTTTCATTGTGCTATGATCTGATAATACATATGCATGAATAATTTCAGTTATATTTGCATGTGGTTAAATGTACTTTGCATGTACTGCCCAAACAAATATACTTTGTGGTGATTTGGAGAAAGTCCCACTTACAGCTGAGAAGAATGTATATTCTGTTGTTGGATACAATCTGTATATATCTATGAAATCTATTTGTTAAAAAATTTGATTCGACTCTGATATTTCTTCAAGGATTTTTTCATCTGGTTGATCTATTTGTGATAGTGTGGTATTGAGGACCCTCAAAATTGTGTTGGTGTTATTCTGATCTTTCATGTTCAGTAGGGTTTGTTTTAGGAAGTTGTGGGCCTTGGTGTTTGGAGCATATATAATTGTGATGCTTCCTATTGAATTCTTCCCTTAACCAATATATAATGACATTCTTTGCCTCTTCTGATCAATTTTGGCTTGAAGTCCACTTTGTCTGAAAATAGGATAACTACTCCTGCTTGTTTTGGGGCTCCTATTGTATGGAATGTTATTTTCTATTCTTCGATTTTTATTTTATGAAAAAAATAAGACAACATTTTGCAGCAACGTAATAAGAGAATAAAAATAGCTAATACTCTACTATGTTCAAAGTAGTTACTCAGTACAAGACATCAACAAAAAGATTTTCTCTTACAAAGAAGAAACAGATATTAGCAAAAAAAACTTTTTTTTGATGCTGGGGATTGAACACAGGGCCTTGTGCTTGCAAGGCAAGCCCTCTAACCACCAAGCTAAATCCTCAGCCCCAAAACGTTTATACTTTAATTTTTAGTCTGTGGATTTCTTTTTGGATAAGATCTGGCTTTCGTATACAGACTAATTTTTATTTTTTGGTCCAATCTGCTGATCTGCGTATTTAATTGGGTAATTGAGACCATTTGCATTGAGAGTTGTTTTTGAAAGACACTGACTTATTCCTGCTTTTGTATTATTTTCCCATTGCCGAGGCCTTCTTTTCTCTTTTGCTTAACTGCTCGTCCTGCCTAATGTGTTTATTTCACTAGATGTTTTGGCATCAGTGACTTCATGGTTACTTTCTCGGATATTCTTGAGTATTTTTTGCAGTGCTGATTTGGAGTTCATGAATTTCTTAAGGTGCTCTTTGTCATGGAAAGACCTTATTTCTCCATGAATTTTGAAAGATAGTTTTGCAGGATATGTCAGTTGGGGTTGGAAGTCGTTTTCTTTCAGGGCTTGAACCACTTCACACTAACCTCTCCTGGCCCTACTTTGGTTTATTTTGAGACGTTTGCTGTAATTCTAATGGGTTTACATTTCTAAATGATTTGTTAGTTTTCTCTAACAGTTTTTATTTTTATTTTTGTCTTTAAAAATTTTTTAATCAATAACATGTATTGGTACATTGTAGATAAACATAGTGATCATATTCATCATAGTTAATTTGTACCTGTACATGATATATTTTAGCTACCCCCTTCCCCACCTCTCCTTTCTATTCCCTCTCCCCTCTTTATTTACAATAGCTTTATTTACATTTTCATTTTCCCTCTTTTTCTTTTCTCTTTCCCTTCCTTCCTTCCCCCTTCCCTCTCTAGTTCTATTCCCATTTGAATATTATCTTTATTTTTTCACAATATCTATTATACCTTTTTGTCCTTATTTACACTTATGGTTTCTCATATCAGAGAAACAACTCAATAGGTAGTGATAGGCATCTGATTTATTTCACTTAAGAATATGTTCTCAAGGTGCATCCATTTACCTATAAATGTTTCAAGTTTATCCTTTTTAATGGCAGAGTAGTACTCCATTATATAAAAAAACACCTTCTTTAACCATTCAGTAGTTGCTGGGAATTTGGGTTGTTTCCAAGACTTAGCTATTACAAATTTTGTTGCTATAAACATGGTTGTGCATGTATTGCTGTGGTACAATGTTTTTAATTCTTTTGGGGAGATACCAAGAAGAGATATAGCTGGATCAAATGGAATCTCTAGTTGTAGTTTTTGAAGAATCTCCACATTGATTTCCACAGTGTTTGGACCAGCCTACACTCCCACTCGGACAATCTTTGTGTTGGACTTCTGGGATTTTGATTATTATATCCCATGGGGAAGTTCTTTTCTGATTGTGGCTTTTGGGGTCCTATGCACTTTGCTTATCATTATGTTAAATTCTCTCCCCATACTTGGAAAGTTTTCTGCTATTATTTCTATAAACTGTTTTTTTATGCCATTCCTGCTGTCTTCTGATTTTTGACTTATTCCAATTAAAATCTGATTGATTAGTCTTCTTTGTGTCATCTAGCAGCTGTTGGATTCATTTTCCATGTTCTCTGCTTGTTTCTAAGCTATCTGAGTATGTGATCACCTGCATCGGCCCTTCTAGATCTGACAGTCTGTCCTCACCCTGGTCACTTCTGCTGCCCTTACTTTCAGTAGAATTTTTAATCTTTTTGATTTGTGTTTGGTACCTTTTCATGGATTCTAATTCTTTGCTAAACTAGTGATTTATGTTTTGTATCATTTTGTTTAGCTCAGTTAGGTTTTTATTATGATAGTTTGTGGAAGTAAGTTCATGTGTTATTTTATTACACTCATTTGCTGTTTATTGTATCTGCTGTGAGCTTGCTGAGAACCTTATTGATCTGTTTAATTTTATTTATTTATTTATTTATTTATTTCTCTTCCCTCTTATGACTTAATTCAGCTGTTTGGCTTTTGATTTTCTTGCCATTTATGCCTCACAGATTAGCTTTGAGGGAGCTGGGAATTTTGGAGTTGTTCTACTGACTTGTTTTCTCTGCGTTTCTGTTGTTTTATTCTTTATTTGTCTTGAGGGATGAGGGCCAATTATAGTGAAATAGTTTATTGGTAGTATAGAGATCTCTTTAGTTGGTGTCTGCTTTCCTATGATGTTCTTCGGGCATGGCTGACTATAGGGCTTTGCCTCTGCTTTAAAACTGAACCAGCTCTGTTAGCTTGGAGAGGGGAGGATGCAGTATAATTGACTGAGTACCCTGTTCTCTGGAAATGAACTACTATATTGTTGATAACACAAAGACAATGCAAGTATTTACAAAAGTAAAAGCCAATTAATAGCAAGAACTATGTCACCCTGGCAATAGCACCAAAATCAGCAACAATAATATAGTCAAAGAAAAACTGGATATTGACATACCATAAGGACCAATGAAAGCCACCCCTGTGACACCTTTAACAATAGAAAAGAGATCTGCAATAATAGAAAAGAGATCTCTAAGATAAACCAAATACTGACGTAGATCAAGTATCTACTACCAACTGTACTACCATTAACAATAGAAAAGAATTAAACAACAATAACAGAGTCAACTAAATATCTAAAAATTAATAAAGCTTAATAGTAATACTAATAAAAATGGATGAGGTGGAGAAGGAGAAAATTTGAAAAACAAAGAAAGGAAAGTTGAGATGGAAAAGAGAAACATGAGATAAGTGATCCTATTAAGGAGTAAAAGTAAATTAATTGTGTTTAATAAAGTAACCAATTTAAAAAAAATAAAGTAACCAAAGGAACACAAGAAAAAGAGGAAGAAAAGAAGAACAGAAAAAAAAAGAAACGTAACCCCCCCAAAAAACCAATGAAGGAAAAGAGAAATGAGTTAAAAAAAATTCCTCCATGTTTCTGAAAGAGTGGTTTGTTTCCAGGATCTGCAATATTGGAATACATCAGATATGGGGGAGGGATAGTGAGTGACTATTAAGTCTTAGATTTTTCCACTCATGTTTTTGCCTATGAACCTTGAGTCCTGCCTCACCATTCCTGCAGGGTATGATTGGTCAATGGTGTTAGCTACATCCACTCCAGGGGCTCCTAGTTTCTGTGTCCCTCTGTGTGCCCTCGTTCACTGCTTTCTCTACCTAGCTTTACAGCCTGGGTTGGTAAGGTGGCTCTCTGCTCTAGAGGCTCCTCTGGCCGCATGCCTGGGCTGTGCCCACTGTCCAATCCAAGGCGTACCCGATCATGCTGGCAGATGGGAAGAGCAGACAGAGCTTTGGATTCTGAGCTGATTGTAGGTGGAAAGGCAGCGAGGGTGGTGGTGTCAAGCAGTCTGCTGGACTTAGTACCAGCACTTTCAGATCCAGCACCCTCTGAAACCCGTGCACGATGAGCCTGCCGTCTCAGTGTGGAAGGCTGGACTCCTGTGCCCTTCCGAGCCTGAACTTTAACGTCTTGGGGAGGTCTATGTCTAGCCCACGCTGTCTCCATGGCTATTTCTTGTGGCTGTCTCTCACCTAGTCCTGGTGGTAGGGGACCTCGGAAACCCTCAGGTGTAGTTGTTCTGTAGCTCAGTCTTCAACAATTAACCTTTTCCCAAAGTGGGTCTTGATTAATCACTCTCAAATACGGTTGTAGCTGCCCTGGTTTTTTTCTCCAACTCTAGCCTGCCATGTGGAAAGAGTTACTTTCAGAGTAAAACCCCTTGATGGTTTTGCAGTTTACGGTAACTCTGGGCTTCTCTTCGGGCTGGCGCCACTGGCCTGGCCCACTGTTTCTTCCTGGATCTGCTGACCACCCTCCCCAGGCTTGCCTTGTGTTAGTGGAGACAGGCTGCTTCATTCTTTCGTCTTCGTCGTGTTCAGTTTCTCTGTAGTTTCTAGTTTTCTTGTTGGCTCTTTCTTGTTTCCAGAGTTCTATTTTTTTTTTCTTTTTCTTCACTAAATTGTTTTTCAGGTGTCTGAATTCCAGGTCCCAAAGAGGCTGTACTTTCCTGCTAGTCTTTATGCCACTATTTTAAATCTTTGTCATCCTTTGGTTGTTTTTCTGGTCCTTTACATTCCAATATGCATTTTGAATCAGCATATTGATTTCCATAAAAACATACTTGCAGAGATTTTGACTAGGACTCTCTTGAATCTATGAATCCATTTGGAGAGAACAGACATGTTTGTAATATTAGGTTTTCCAATCATATATCCAACTCAGAGTGTTTGCTTTTGCCAAGTCCCCTGGGGCATCATTAGCTGAGAATCAAGTTGTATGTTGTTTTTTTTTAGCTTGGGGATTCCAAGATCAATTTAGATTATGTAAATCTGAGCCCAAAATCTATGTGAAGGCAGGTTTGTGGTTATAAATTCCCTAGGAAACATCTATCTATCTGTCTACTTATTTTCTCCCTTAAGTCTAAGCTAGGATTTTTAAAAAAATCATCAGCTGGTGCTGGTGCAGCTTTTATTACAGTTCACATTTCCTTCCTTTGTCGGGTGCACCTCGCTTGAGCATCAGGCCTCATCTCCCTAAGCGGTGGTAGTTCCTGCCTGCTTCTTCGCCTGTCCTCTTGGCGAGGTCGTCCCAGCAGCAGCTCGTGTCCTCTCTTGGCCTCTGGGGAGTTCCATTTTCTTCCTCATGTTTTAAAAGGACGTTTGTCACATTTATCCAGCATTTCTTGGTGTTTTTGCTTGAAGAAAGCGTTTTCTGATCAGGATTTCAGAAGGTGTTGTTTCCCTGGTGTGGCAATAATATAAATGCAGAGACAGGACTCTTTTTCAGTTCAGATAGTTTTTTTTACTTCGCTCACCTGCATTTGTCTTTTGTTCCGACCTGGAGGGCTGGGCATCACGCACGTTTTCTTCAACACTCCAAGATCTGACTAGATCCAAAGCCACTGGGCAGGAACTAGTCCCCAAATGGATGGAACCATGGGACTTTTCCCCATAGGACATTTCATTGTAGATTGGCCTACTACCTCCACCTCCATTCTATATACAGCTTCTATTCCTCTGCCTCCTATTGCCCACAGCCAAAATTGCTTCACTTATAAATGAAACTGGTAGCTATTTGCATAGCATTTATGAATTACTTTAAGTGGTAGGTACAAGGAGGCCCTACTCTATGACTGGCACTATCTAGTGGTGTATAAAGAGGGCACACAAGAGAAATTATCCTGACGCTTATTGAAAACAGTATGGAAGGAGATGTAAGTCTATTGCAGTAGGGGAAAGAGATGGGATTAAACTCTGAATACCACAGTGGACAAGAGGAGACTTGAGGTCCTGGGCAAGGTGAGGGCCCGGATGGAGAACTACTAGGAGAAATGTGACTAGATAGCAGGGGTGGAGGGTGAGGAGCTTTTCGGATATCAAGGCTGGGGGTTTCATTGCTAAAACCGGACCCAGCAGGGCAGGACAGGGTCTAATTGAAAAGAAGGTGCAGAGGAGGCTGACTAAAGCTTGGTCAAGGAATGTACCGCTGTTGGGTGCCCCTGACCTCATGGAGGTACAAGCCAATGGGGTGCACAAGGTGAGCCTGGCACCACTTTAAAATCTCTGTTATGGGTCAGTCGTGCCCTGACAGCAGGTCCTGGGGTTATTGATGCGGCACGTTTTTCTTTATTTCCTTTGTCTTCTCCTAGAGACCTCAGCCCTACTGGGAGCCTTGTACTACTCATTCACCATTCCTTGTAAAAGAATTTTTTAATTAAAAAATAAAAACAAAAATGATGCAGCTAGGCGTGGTGGTGCACACATGTAATCCCTGAGGCAGGAGGTTTGTGAATTTGAGGCTAACCTGCGCTATATAGTGAGTTCAGGTCAGCCTGGACTACACAGTGAGACCCTGTCTCAAAACAAATAAACAAGCAAACCCCAAACCCCCAAACTCCCACGGCACGAACTGTCCCATCTCCACATTGTCTGTCACTTGGTTGTGCCTCTCACTGAAAATCTCTCCCAGGTGTCCTGCTGTCTTGTCGGTTACCTAAGGGCAGGCGCACCTTTATTTGGAGCTGGCTATTTACAGCATTGTCCTTGTCCTTCTCTGTCCGCCGTGCACCTCCAGATTGAGTCGCCAACACTTATCACTAGACAGTTGCTGAATTCATCCCCAACGCTCCAGACCCCGGAGGAGACCCCTAACCCCCCCCAAGGCTATGAACATCTGTCCCAGCCTCATCTGCTGTGGGAAGCAGCCATTCACTCCCCACACTGGGGTGGGAGGAGTAAATCACAGTGACAGTCCAGAGGTCGCCGCACTCCACACGCACACCCAGGAGCGTCTCTGTGTGAAGGTGCTCAAGTCCCCTCTGAGCCTCAGTTACTCGAGGTAGGACATGACGCAGTTAGCCGTCCATGCCCTGGATAGGAAGGGTCGCTCCTAGGTCTGTGTTACCTTTCCTGCGTTTCCGCAGAGTTCGGGAGTCCTACTGAGGGGACAGGGAGCGATGTCATACACTCTGTGAACACAAGTGCCTGTTCTGTTCCTGGCTTGCGCCTGCCCTGCCGTCAGGAAGAGGAGGGAGGCAGGGCCACTGCCCTCTCGGGGCCCATCGTCTATGCTGAAGGAGCACAGACGAGTAGCAGAAGAGCAGACAAAGGTGTGGCAGCTGCCAGCAACCTTCAGGGGGTCTTGGGGGGGGCAGCTGACTGCAGCTTTAAACTATGTGGTGTTTGCCAGCAGGGAAGCCACAGGTGGGAAGGGCATTTCGATGCTGGGCAGAGCGGGAACAGATGTGTGATAGTGTTGTTCACTCTTGGAGTGTGATGGGGTGAGATGAGAGACAGGTTAGAGAGACACAGGGCCCTGGGGACTCAGTCAAGGGATTCAGACGCGATGTCTCCAGAAACAGGAATTTGGAATCTGGCTGCTTCACAGTTTGGTTCAGAATTCTGTCCCCAGGGCACAAGCTGGCTCATCTCCAGGCCTCTGTTCCTTCTCCCTGCTGTCAGCACAGGACCACTGACTTCTTTTCCAGAGCCACACACATTTTCCAGTTGCTCGGTGTGGTGGACCTAACGTGGTCAACTTGAGCCAGAACGCCCAGCCGAGATCCACCTGAGGGCTGTTTCTGCTGCAACATAAGGCAGAGCGGGAGCCGAAGCTAGTTGGCGGGCTGTTTCCCAGGAGAAGCTCTGCTGCGCTGGTTCTTCTGAAAGGAACTCGGCTGTCCTCATCGAGGAAGGAGCTCGGGGCCTTGCTGTCGTCAAGGATGCCTGCTGTTGCTTCGGAGGAGCTCTGGTTGTCATCTCTGCTGCGAGCATCGTATCCTGGTTGCAGTAAAGATTTCTTCAGCCATCATTTGCAGACACAGACGTACATGGACAGTGCTGTGGGCTCCCGGCCCTTGATTGGATCTTTCGGGTCTCCAGTGCCTAGATGGACATTCAGCACCTTCTGCATTTGGCTTATGGGTGAATATTGTAATCTATAAATGTCCTCTATTAAATCTGCTCTCTTACAACCATTGGTTCTAGAAAGCCTAACTGAGACACTTGGCCAGGAGCTGTACCCTACTAGGCAATGTGAAAGAGTGTGTCATGACCCTGTGAGAGACGGGGAGGTGCGGCTGAGAGAGTGAAGTGGTTTCTCCTGGGACACTCCAGAAGGACATGCCATTGCTCAGCACTGTAAATGTCGCTACTCAGAGGGCAAAGCCTACTGGGGAGACCTGGACTGTACCTCCAGCCCTCGTCCACCCCATCTCTGAACCATCCAGTGGCTTCCCCACATCACTGGCCTTCTGCAACTGGACCACCCGCAGGTCCTCAGGTGAGAGTGGGTGGGGAGCTTCCTCGATCTCCTCTGGCCTTGGTGCCTGCCCTTGATGCTCATGAGATGGCCAATTTCCCTGGCCCATTGCATGCACCCAGAGCAGTGGTCACCGAACCTCACGGGGCCAGGGGCTGCTTGGAAAGCCCTGGATGTTCTGGCTTTAGGATAAGAAAGTCTCGGTTCCTCTCCCACAGCAGTACCTCTGACCAAATTTCTGTGCCAGTGTCAGAGTAGGAGTAAGGTCTGGAATGTTGGTTCTGTCTGGTGGTGGTTTGTCCAGTGAACATTGGCAGTGTCTGGGGACATTCACAGTGATTATATCCTGGGGTTGGTCCCTTTGGCTTCTAGTGGGAGGAGGCCAGGGTTGCTGCTGTGTGTCCTGCAACGCACAGGACTGTCCTCAGTCATATGAAGAACTGAGGCTTTGGAAGAGCTGCATGTGTAGGCATCTGAACAGGTAAATGGCACCAATAACTCATTTCTTCCTTTTGCTGAGCAGGTGCAGAGAAGGTGTTTGCCCTGATGACTGTGCAGCCCTAAATATAGGTTTGCTTGATGAGGGATGATGTAAAGAAGGCCCTGCTTTTGATTCCACAGTTCCGGAAGCCTCAGCCTTCCTCAATGGGGGCCCTATAGAATCATGGAGTTTTTTGGAGAAGGGGGGCGATTTTCATTCTGCTTAACTATGCCTACGGCATGCCCAAAGCAAGCCTGTTCCCAGCACGTGTTTCTGTGACACGAACTGATGCACAGAGCTTGAAATGGAGACCATTGTCAATGAGACTTGGGGCCTCATACTTGTTCTTTTTTGGATGTCAGGGTTTGAAGGATCATGGAAGTGAGGAGAGAAGAGCTTATCTTGAGAGAAGAGAGCCTCAGCAATGTAAGAAAACTTTAAGAAAGAGAGAAAAAAAGGCTGAGAAATTTGGAGGGCTTCAGCTTGGGGCTTATAATGGTTATTGTGGTGACTTGAAGAACCTACACTTTCTACCTGAAACTGTTCCCTGAGCCATGTAGAGCTGCAGGGAAGCTGGGAACACTTTTCCCATTGTGTTAAAAACATAGGATGGACAACGGTACTTTTAGGCTAGCACTTAAATTCTGATGTAACTGATCCATACTGGAAGGAAATGTGCTCAGAAACCTATTTTTTTTTTTTTTTGGTAGTACTGGGGATTAAACTGAAGGCCCCCATGTGTGCTGTGTAAGTGCTCTACCTACTTCTGGGAGGAAGAAGCGCTTCCAGCTCCAGAGTTCAGGGTGTGAGGGACGGACCCCTAGGGATGCCAGGGATTTAACTTTGTGTCTGTTTATTAAGTCATTATGGCTCTTATTGGTGCTCTAGCTATGAGGACTTGCAGGTTTTGAGTGACCTGTCTGATCTGATTCCTATTTTTCTTGTAAAATAGGTGTTAAAAAGTGTTCGGCGTGCAGTTTTGCAGAAGTGTAGCTGTTTCTGGAGCACGCTGTTGCAGAAGGGATGTGGCTGCTTTTCCTGGCCAGTCCAGCTGCTCCTTACGGGGACCTCAGCACTTCACATAGAGGAACCAAGGAATTCTTTTTTTTAGATCTTTTAAAATTTATTCTGCTTTGTTTTGTTTATTTTTTGCAGTATAATGTTTGTAGTACATAATGATTACAGTCACTGTAGGAGATTGACACATGTACATAACACATTTCAGTTCCATTCCTCCCCTTCCAGCCCTACCATCAAATTTATTTATAAGTCCTTATAAAGTTATCCTATGTACTGATTGAAACCAGACCAACAGGCCAAAGAACGTATAATACATGTAAGACAAATGTACTAAGTCAGGGTCCACTTTCAGATACATTGTCCATGCTGGAGTACAGTAATATTTTTCTTTTTTTTTCCTATTATCTGTCTTTTATTTTGTACTATACATATTGAGTTTTTCATGTAAGAGTATCATGTGATAGTTAATCTTGTATGTCTTAGTTATTTCACTTTACAGTTTGGTCTCAAGGTGCAGCTACTTTCCTACAAATGACTCGAGTTTATCCTTCCTTATGGCAGAATAGTACTCCATAGTATATATATATCACGTTTAAAAAATCCATTTGTCTGTTGATGGATGTAGGCTGTTTCCAACATTTAGCTATTATGAATTGCACTGCTATAAACATGGTTATGTATACGTCACCGTGGTATGATGTCTTTACTTTCTTGGGGAGATACCTAGAAGGGGACTAGGTGGGTCAAATGGCATTTCTACTTTCAGCGTTTTGAGGAATCTCCATACTGATTTCCATAGTGGTTGTATCAGTTTACACTCCCACCAACAATGGAGAAGTTTCCTTTTTCCTCCAGCATTTGCTATTGGTTGATTTCTTGATGGAGATGGAATTTCGGTCTTGTTTTAATTTGCTTTTTTTTTTTTTTTTTTTTTTGGTGCTGGGAATTGAACTCAGGGTCTTGCACTTGCTAGACAAGCACTCTGACCAATGAGCTAAATACCCAGCCCCTTGATTTGCATTTCTTGAATGGTCAGCAATGTTGAGCACGTTTTCATGTATTTATTGGCCATTTGTGTTTTTTCATCTGAGATATGTTTATTCATTTCAGATGCCCATTTTTTGATTGAGTCTTTAAATTTGGGGGATGTGATTTTTCTGAGGTCTTCATAAATATCAGATATTTGTCTGAGGAGTAGTTGATAAAATTTTTTCCCCATTCTGTTGATTGTCTCTTCACCTGTTAATGGTTTCCTTTGCTGTACAGAGTTTTAAACTTTGACGTGATCCCATTTGTTGATGGTATTATTTCTTGTGCAACCAGGGTTTTGTTCAGAAAGTCTTTGCCTACACCTGCGTCTTCGAGAGTTTTACCCATTTTGTGATTAAGGGTTTCTGTTCTAATGTTTAGATCTTTAAATCTATTTTGATTTTAGTTCAGTGCACGATGAGAGATATGGGTCTAAATTCAACCTTCAGCATGTGGAGAGCCAGTTTTTCCAGCACCATTTGTTAAAAAGGCTATCTTTTCTCCAGTGAAGGAATTTGGCCCCTGTGTCAAAAATAGCATAGTTAAGTGTGCTTAGGGTTGTTTCTGTATCTTCTCTTCTGTTCCATTGATCCACATGTCTTTTTTTCCCCACTACGATGCTGTTTTTATCAAGGTAGCTTTACAGTATAATTTCAAGTCAGGGATTGTGATGCACCCTGCCTTGTCCTTGTTACTCTGAATTGCTTTTGCTTTTCTAGGTCTCTACTAGTTCCATGTGAATTTTAGGATTGCTTTATCCAGTTCTGCAAGGAATATTAGTGGTATTTTGATTGGGATTATGTTAAATCTGTGTAACAGTTGTAGAAGTACGGCAACTTTAACTATATTATTTATGCCTATCTGGGAACAGGGTCTATCTTTCCATTTTCTGATATCCTCTTCAATCTCCTCTTTGACAGTACAAGAGTTTGAGGAGTACTGGAGTGAGACTTTCTCTTAAGTTCTGTAGAATTCAGCAGTGAATCCATAAGGACCAGGGCTTTTCTTAGTTGGTAGTTTTTTTTTTTATTACTTCTTCAATTTCACTGACTGATATTGGCTTATTCATACCTTCTTGGTTCAGCTTTGGTAGTTCATTGTATCTAGGAATTTATCATCTTTTTTCTGAATTTTCCATCTTATTAAAATACAGGTTCTCAAAGTAGTTACTAATAATTTAGATTTCAGGAGACTCCATTGTGATTTCATCTTTTTCTTTTTTAATTGCATGGGTTTGGGTCTTTTCTTTATTTGGTAAGATTAGCTAAGGGTTTGCCTATTTTGTTTAATCTTTTAAAGAACCAACTGTTTAATTCATTGATTCTTTGTATTTTTTTAACTCAATTTCATTAATTTCTGCTAGGATCTTTATAATTTCCTTCCTCATATTAGCTTTAGGTTTGGATTGTTCTTGTATTTCTGGGATCTTGAGGTGCATCTTTAGAGTGTGTTCATTCTGTTTTTCTGATGTGGGAATTCACTGCTATGAACTTCCCTCTTAGGACTGCTTTCCTTGCATCCCACAGGTCCTGGTATGTCATACTGATATTATTGTTTGATTCTAGATATTGTTTAGTTTCTTCTTTAATTTCATCTGTGACCCATTGATTATCCAAGAGGGAATTGTTTAATTTCCACATGTTTGGATAGTTTATGTGGTTTGTTTTGCCACTGATTTCTAGTTTCATTGCACTATGATCTGGTAATATGCATGACATAATTTCAATTCTTTTTTTGGGGGGGGTGCTGGGGATTGAACTCAGGGCTTTGTGCTTGCGAAGCAAGCACTCTAACCACTGAGCTAAATCCCTAACCCCAATAATTTCAATTCTTTTGCATTTACTTAAGAATGTTTTATTGGCTAATAATTGGTCTGTTTTGGAGAAAGTCTCATATGCTGCTGAGAAGAATGTGTACTCTGTTGTTGTAGGGTGGGACACTCTGAAGATACTATTAAATCCATTTATTTGAAGGCTTGGTTGAATTCTAGTATTTCTTTGTTGATTTTTTTGTCTAGTTGATCTGTCTGTTTGTGACAGTGGGATATTGAGGTACCCCATTACTATTGTATTTGTATTTATGTGATTTTTCATATTCATTAGAGTTTGTTTTATAGAGATGGGTGTGCTGGTATTTGGTGCCTGTATGCTTATAATTGTTAATTCTTCCTCTTGAATCATCCCCTTAACTAATATGTAGTGACTTTCTTTGTCTCATCTGATCAGTCTTAACTTGAAATCCACTTTGTCTGAAATTAGGATAGCAACTTTTTTCTGCTTTTTTCTGGGTTCCCATTGCATGAAATATTGTTTCTCATCCTTTGATTTTTAAACTGTGAGTATCTTTTTGAAGTAAATATGTTTCTTGTGTGCAGCACGTTGTTGGAGTTGTTTCTTGATCCATTCTACCAATCTGTGTCTTTTGATTGTGGAATTGAGACCATTCACATTGAGAGTTATTGCTAAGAGGTATTGACTTGTTTCTGTCCTTGCATTATTTTTCTCTTGCCGATTTCCTCATATTTTCTTCTTTTGCTTAGCTGCTTATCTCGCCAGGTGTAGTCATTCTTTTTGACTTATTGATACTTTTGGCTTCATTGTCGCTTTCTAAAATATCCTTGAGAATTTTTTTTTGTAATGCTCGTTTGGTGGTCATGAATTTCTTGAGGTGCTACTGTCGCGGAAATACCTTATTTCTCCATGATTTTAAAAAAGAGTTTTGCAGGGTAGATAATTTGGGGCTGAAAGTTGTTATCTTTTAGTGTTTGAAGCACTTTACTCTTGCCCACAGTGTCCCGTTGCTGCTCTAGTGGAGCCCAGGACAGGCTTGTGCTGGCCCATGGGAGCGTACGACTAAATGCTCAGGGAGTCTGCACTTGTTACAGTTGTTACACTTGTCCATTATTAAAAAGGGAGTGACATAAACCCCAATTGCATAAACTATATTTTAAAAAGGCAACAAATATTCAAAGGTCACCCCTTTCCAATTATTTTACTCTTACGTGTACTCTGGAGTTTATTTACTTTCACTGTAACTGTGTGGTGGGAGACTGTGTGTGCTACTGGACGTCTCTCTCGTTCTGTGTCCTCGCTGTCACATTAGTAGTTTGGTGTAAATGAGAAGATCTACACCATAGAAAGTGGGAAACGCACAAATTCGGGCTTTACCTCTTTACCGAAATCCGGCTAGTAACACTTTACTAACACACCACTGCGTAGAACCATGGAGCAGGTGTGGGTGGGGGAGGGCCCGGCCCTGGCAGGGTGACTCCTGATGCAGCCTTTTGAGGCAGGACACCACTTTCAGTAGCCACCGTTAAAGAAGATATAAAAACTGTTTCCTGGAAATCTTTCTGGAGTGGATGGTACAAATCCACATCTTTCTGTCCATGATGACACCAGCCCGCGGTGTAGCCCTTTCTCAGTAGCTCAGGGACATCGTCATGAGCCCCGTGGTGCGGCTCGCTGTGTTAGGAGGAGGTTTCTCAGGCTTGGGGTCTGCTCTCTCATCACTGTGCCCATAGAGACTTCATGAATATTTGCTGAAACAAGATCTTGTTGGTTGTTTTACCCCCATAGAAAATGATATGTATCGCCATGTGGCCTTTGATGAGGGTGGGGACAAAAAACTATGGCAGCAGAAATGAAAAACAGGCAGACATTTGGGAACAATTTAGAGAGTAAGACTGACATGACTTAGATGATGGATTAGATATGGAAGGTGAAAAAATGGAAGATGAATATTAATTTCATAATTTTTAATTGTAAAAATTTCAAACATAGAGTAATGAGAATGGTGTCAAGAAATCCATCACATAGACTTATCATTAACATTTGCCTTGTCTGCTTTATTGAAGTATTTAGAGTAAATTACAATCATCATGACATTTCAACCCTGAATAATTAAGTGTACTAACACATTCTCTAATATCACATCAGTGTAATATTTGCTCAAAATATATATTTTATAGACTTTGTTCAAACCAGGATCTAACTAAGCACTTCATATTGTCCAGGATTTTATAAAGGATCAGGGAGAACTATTTTAGGCTTTGTAGGTCAAGAGATAAAAATCAAAGGAGGCTAAAGATTTTTGCATTTTATGTTTCAAAGATCCAAAAATCACTCTTAGTTCATGGATCATAAAAAACAGACAGTGTACCAGCCTTGCCTCCCACAGCCTTCAGGTCCTGACCCCGCTCCCCTGGTCTTTCCTTCTACAGGATGAGCTGGGGCCTTTCCCGGCTCATTCCCTGCTCTTCCTGGCTCCTCGCTCCCTCGCAGGGCCCTTTCCTGCATGTTTATCCCATGTCAGAGTCTGTTTCTGGGTACCCGACCCATGATGGTGCCTGATACTGCTGGACTGTTGAGTTGGGAGATCTGCGGGGGGTGGGGGAGGCAGCTGGTCAGTGGGGACAAGATCCCTCTCTGAGTTCTGGGAGGCAGGGCCGGCTGCTCATGTCTGTAGGCCCCAGGGGACAAGATGGGACAGGTTCTTCAGGCCAGGACCTCAGTCTGGGAATGACCTGGTGTGCTGCCACCACAGGAACTGGGGGCCCATAGTTGGGGTTCAGCTGGAAGATGAGCTTTCATGAGAGGCCCCATGCTTCTCAACCAGAGCAGTAGAGGCCCGAGAGGACTGTGCCTCTTTAGCGTGAGCCTCTGTTCTCCTTCCCACCACAGAGGGCTAGATGTTGTGAAGGGGAAGGGGCGTCGGCACCCCTCACCCCAGAGCTAAGGCTCGCGAACTTGGCCTATGCTGGGAGTGAGTTGGGCTTTGAACTGAAAATTAGGTTGAAGTTCTGAAATGATAGGATTGAGCCTTTAGAGCCAGGATGAAATTGCTTTCATTAGCTGAAAATGGCCACAAAATTATGGGTCCAGCTGTGATGTCCTTAATGGAGCTGCCCCTCAGCAGGAAGTGGGGGCGGAGCTGTGAGTGGGCCTGGAGGGTGGCAGATCCCGGGAGGATGAAAGCGTTCTGTTCATGTCCGGTGCACTGAGAGTCCTCTTGAAGCCAGTTACAAAGACTTCGGAAACTCCCACCTCAGTTTCAGGGTGCTCTCGCCTCAGGGACCCGGTTGGAGCCTTCAGAAAAGCTGACCTCACAAAGACCAGACATCATCAAATGAGAACTCCAGCAGGGTTGCCAGGTGAGTACCAGGCCCCTGTTCCGTCTGAATTCCAGACAGACAGTGAGAAAGGACTTAGTATAAGCACGTTCCCCGCAGCTCCTGCTAGAAGTGGGCACCCTGTGTGCTTACTGATAAGTGCGGCCGCTCTGCGCTTCACATACCTTCAGTCCGCCTGGAAGGTCACTCTGTTCCTCAAGTCAGAGACATGAGAGTGGAACTGTGCGGCGGGCTGGGTGCCTGAACAGGAGGTTCAGGAGAGGTATTCCTGGAGGCAATTAAGGTGACAACTCCAAATATTGCTCATGGAGAACTTATTGCATGAGGAGCTAGGCTTGGGCCCTGCTGGATCGAGCATCCTCCCGAGAGCCCTGCAAGACAGTAGTAATTACCTACCCGCAGTGTGTGCTTAGGAAAGCTGTGGCTCAGCGGATCGGCGAGAACAACTTACCGGCCCAGCTCCGTGTTCTCAGAGCTCCGGCTGCCCTTTCCAGGGTGCTGCTGCCCATGCAGCCAAGTCCATGGAAGAAGGAGAGCCCAGCTCCGAACTGCGCTGGAAGCCCAGCTGGGATGTGTGCTTCTGCAGGGGGAAACATTCGTGGGGCCGAGAGCAGGAGAGGCTGGAGGCACTGCCTCCTAGACGTACAGGTCAAGTCAGCGTCATTCAGGATCCCGGTTCCAGCCAGGCAGTGTGGACAGCTGGGGATCCAGCTGCGGAACCCCCTCCAGGGGCCGCAGTGACTGGGTGAGATAAGTGAAGAGGATAATTGATGCCTCGGGGGTATAGAGGCCCAGCCTCGTGTGTGTGTGTGTGTGTGTGTGTGTGTGTGTGTGCGCGCGCGCGCGCGCACGCGTGTGCATGCCTGTGTTTCCAGGGGCCCGGTCCCCTTGAACATGGGCTGTCCTTTCCCTCTCCCTGCCCCTCTCCTGTTGGGTGTTGACCATGCCTAGGCCTGCTGTGCTCAGGCTTCCCTTGGCCCTGAAATTGAAGTCCTGGGTGGTGCAAACTCCAGGTGCAGTGTGGCTGGGGATGTGTGGTGCTGTTATTAGTTTATAATCTGAGCCACAAGAGGGACTGCTGGTCAGTGCATGGTGCTCCACAGAACCTGGATGTTAGAAACTTGCTGTTGGCAGCTTTGCAACTAGCCCATGTAACTACTCTAGGGTTTCAGGGTGACGTGGTTGGGGGTGTAGAAGGCTTATTCAGCTCTCTCTCCCCCAGAATGTCTGGCAATGGGACAGCAGCTCGCTCTGGGCAGGTGAAGGCTCCGGGCATTATCTGAGAAGGGCCCTCTTGTGAGCACCTCATAGCCTGACGCCTCTGATAATGTCTTCCACACCCTGTGAGCTGTGGCATCAAGCTGTGGCTGGTGTGGGCTTCTTGTGCTACCGCACCATCCCCGCCTAGCTCCACGTGGACTCAGTCTTGTGTCTCTTCCCCTGCCGTGTGTACTCCGGGAGCTGCTCTCTCTGGTTGATGCTGCCACCTGAGCCGCTTTGAGAGCTCTGAGGCGTGTGGAGTGTGAATTTTACCAACAGACAAGGAGGGGAGACTAAGACGGGGCGTCACTGAAAAACCGCACTTAGATTCCTCTAGAGGGGCCGGTTAGTCCCTTCATCATTAGAAGTTAGAAAGACAGGAAGACGTGGGAGAGTGGAGGTAAGTGATAGGAGGTCTGGTGAAACAGATGTGGCGGGGCTGGGGGAGAAGGGACAGATGCCGCCAGAAGGCAGGCGTTCCCCGGGAGCTGCCTGAGAAATGGTGGTTTCTATGAGCTTTGTTATGAGGAGAATGATTGTGTGATTTAGGAACTTAGAGGAGTGGAGAAAAAGGGTGAAGATCAACAGTCATCTGTCATGCTGGGGCCACCTGCAGGACCCTGGCCTCCCTAGGCCTCTTTATTAATGATCCAGGACAGAGAAACCAACAGTGCCTTCATTACAGTCACAGATGTCTCTGGCTGGGAGCTGCAAGTGCCCAAATTAGAGGGCTGGAAATGCACGGGCAGCAAGGCAGAGGAACTTTCCCTGGGATCAAGAAAACCCATAGAGAGTTAATGACTGACTCTGTGCTTATTTAGGAGAAAAAAATTCCCCCAGCTGGATTCAGTTCTTTAAAGAGTTGATACAGTTTTAAAGACTGTTAGTAATTTCTTTTCAAAAGTTGATTTTGACCAATAATCACTTGAATTCCATTTTCCTCCTTTCCTAAGTCCATGTGCACAGACAAACTCACCAAATACAGCACTAGAAAGGAGTGTTATTAACAATGACCTGGGTTCCAAAGCTTCATAAAATCACAGTCTAGAAGTAATTCATTGTAGATATGAAAGAGGTTTGGGGATTATGGGTCTCAATTCTGCGCTGTACACATGAAGCCCAGAGGCACAGAGCCTTCCCTGGTATTATGGGCCCGGCACTGTCAGACCAGGCTTGGGGTCTGCGCCCCAGCGGCTACCACACCGGCAGGTGGCTCCTCTTCACTTCACATCCCCCTACTCCGCTTTGTGTTTCGGGGACCGCACTATAGGGAGGCCCTGGAGTTGGTCCTGGGGGCCATACAAAGGGGAAAATAGCTATAAACCTATTTTCAAGATTAATGTCAGACTTTATAGGGGATGGCTGGATTCTTATCTGTGCCTGTTTACATACAATCTGCTGAGATGTCATGTATCCAACTTCCCTGTATGCTTGTGACGGTGAGAGTAAAAATGCAGATGAAGTTTTTAAAAATTTATTTTTTATTTTTATTTTTTTGTTTTGAGGCAGTCTTGTTATGTTGCCCAGGGTGGCCTCGAATTTATGATCACCCTGCCTCAGCCTCCCAAGTAGCTGAGATTACAGGCGTCTCTACCATGCTCAGTGCAGAGTTTTAGTGTTAGAATGAAAATAGTTTTGTCTTCACGTTTCAGAACCTAACAAACTCAGGTTCTTCTGATGTTGGTTTACAGAACTGACTAGAGGGTTTTGACTAAGGCAGTGAAGCCTCAGGAGCATGGCTCTGCTTGCTAACAGCTCCTAATGAGACTGGTCATGAGACAATGAATAATTGCTTAGATTAGGAATGTGGTTACTATCCCAAATACCATCTCAAGATTTCCCAATATTTAGTACATTTGAAGAGCCTTAATATAGGCACACACACACAAATGTACAGACACATACAGATATACAGATTCAGACACACGCAGATACACACACCCACATACACACACAGACATCCACATGTTCATGGGAGGAGAAGCTAATGAAATAGTCAAGGTGGCCATGAACACAGATGCCATGCCTTCCCCTTAAAATACTTCTCAGTAAACAAGTAACTCATGCTCATTGTAGAAAAATTAGAAAATGCCAGTGGGCAAAGATTACCCATAAGCCCACTACCCTAAGACCTCTGATCACATTTTGGCTACTTCTTTCCCTGGGGCTACATGTTTTTTTTTTTTTTTTTAAATTTTATTTTAAACCAAGAACATGTATTGGTACATTTTACATATAATGGTTACATTCATCACATTTATTTTGTACCTGTACATGATGCATCTTGGTTCTCCCCCCTCTTCCCCCACCCCTCCCCTCTGTTCCCTCCCTCCCTATTTACAGCAGGTTTATTTATAATTTTCCATATTTTCCCTTTCCCTTTTCTTTCCTTTGTTGTCTTTCTGCTTTTCCCCTTCTTTCTTTCTAGTACTCCTCTCCTTTGTATATTATCTTCCTTTTATATAATATCTATTACACCTCTTTGTCCTTATTTACAGTTATGATTTCTCATATCAGAGAGACAATTCGATGTGTACTCATGAGTGTCTGATTTATTTCACTTAAAA